>VZRU01017614.1:273-14472 GCA_013398155.1 Pedionomus torquatus | reverse complement strand
TGCTTTACCCACATATTTGTTCTCAGATTTCCTAACTATAGTCTTTCTTTCTCTGCTATATTGCTTCACATAAATGTTTCTTTACTTTATTCTCTGTTTTTAATGTTTCTTCTTCTTCCATGCCTCTTTTATTACAAACTATTTGCTTCGCTTGTGGTAAACCCTACCAGTCTTCCACCTTCCTTTCAACACCCCAAGGCCCCCTCCACCTCACCAAGTTACTATCACCCCCTCCCACCCTGCCCTCCAAGCACATGTATTTTCTTTACTTCTGAAGTTCCCTGCTCCACAATCCATTTCTTCTTGTCCAAAGAGAGGGTTCTGACACATTTCTCAGTAGAAATTGCTGGTTTTAGGAAACTCAGTATTTAAGAATAACAATATTACGAAGGAAGACATCCCATCCATAAGAACAGCCAGCAGCTAGGACAAGATTAATGTGGGGAGGGAAGAAAGAATATTGTATGTGGTCTGTCACAGGCAGGAAAGAGCACACGCTTGTCCTTCAGGATACATAACTTTGCTCCTGGCTCAATGGCTTGCTATAGTTTACGGTTTGCTCTGAGCTGGGAAGTCCTGCTGGGAGGAGAACAGAAGTCTGGCAGCAGCAGGAAGCTTCCCTGCCCTTAGTTGCAAAGAGGTGGCTGTTCCCCACTGAGCAAGCAGGCCTGGCCCAAAAAGGCTGAAAAAGCCAAAGAGGCAGGGCTCCAGCAGTCAGCAAGCAACTCTGAGGGCACCTGGGAGAAAAGAATATATTTTAAATAGGCAAACAAAGCATAAGTGAGAGCACTGGCTGCCATGCCCATCCTGTCCACCTCACAGACTTCTGAATTTTTTGGTTAACTTCATCAACATTTGAACAGGGAAGAGGGAAAGTATTTAAATACGATTAAGATACTATGAGTTTTCAGAAAATCTGGGTAGAAGGGAGACTTCTATCAGAAGATAGGCTAAAAGAGCTGGTGCTGTTCAGCCTGGAGAAGAGAAGGCTCCGAGGAGACCTTATTGCAGCCTTCCAGTATCTGAAGGGAGCTACAGGAGAGCTGGAGAGGGACTCTGTCAGGAAGTGTAGGGATATGACAAGGGTTGACAGTTTTAAATTGGGAGAGGATAGATTTAGATTAGATATTAGGAAGAAATTCTTTCCTGTGAGGGTGGTGAGGCACTGGAACAGGTTGCCCAGAGAAGTGGTGGCTGCCCCATCCCTGGAGGTGTTGAAGGCCAGGCTGGATGGGGCTTGGAGCAACCTAGTCTGGTAGGAGGTGTCCCTGCCCATGCCAGGGGGGTTGGAACTCAATAATCTTGAAGGTCCCTTCCAACTCTAACCATTCTATGAGCCCCACGCTGGCAGAGCAGTGTACTTGACTGGCACACAGCCAGCAGCTTGGTCAGCAGCCGCTGCCTCTCACTCCATGGTCATGACACAGGGGACAAGAGGAGCTGAGGGAACCGGGACACAAGCAGAACCTAATTAGCACTGCTATTTATAGAACAACTTACTCTTTAAAGTGGGAAGAGATGCTGGTGACAGCTGAGGTAGCTTTGGAGTTGATCCAAAGCATTAAGGTAATCCACTTCAAACCCAAGTTATTCTTAAGTCGCTGCGCCTGCAGTGTCCCCTGGCAGCGAGCTCTCCAGGGACAGCAGCCACAGCCACCACCTGGCCAGCAGGCAGAGGGGGAAGAGAGGGCCTGAGGAGGGAAAGGAAGTAAGAAACCCTAAGGGTACCTCCCCACTGGAACACTGGTGACATTTCTTTCCCTTCCTCATGTGGGAGGATCCAGATATTGTCACATAAGACAGCAATGGGTCCCTGGAGCAAAGAGCTGTGACAACAGCAACAGGCACCAGTGTCCAGAGGAGGCTCTGGTAGGCGGAGGGGACATTACAGCAACACCAGCTGGACAGAATAACTTGAGTAGAGTCTCCATGAACAGCTTCAGTTGAAACTAAATGGATGAGTGGGCCAGTGCAGGTTTGCCATCAAGACGCTCAAGGTCATACAAAGGGTGATAAACCAAGAACGAAACATTAATTAGTACCCTTTTGAGAGGAGGCGTATCAGCTTCTTTGGGAGAAGGACAAGGCCAGAGTACGCAAAGTACTTTTCATTGTGAAACAACTTTCTCAAGTTTTAAATATTGATACCATAAAAGATGCTACTAAAAAAAGCAAAATTCCTGAACAAACCTTCAAGCAATTAATGCACGAAATCTGCTAAGCAGATGAAAGTAAAAATTTGTTAAATAAATCATTCAACCTACTTAGTCCTTCAACTAGGTATCTCAAGAGAGGAATATTGCCTGGAATTTGGTTTAAAACTACTTTTAAATCACATTCACATGCTCAATACCTAGTCTAGAGCCAGTGTGAGATTTTCCTCCTTGGTACATTCAACCAATTCAACCTCAGACCCAAAAAGCTGACAATGAAATGACAAAGCCTAGTTATTTATTCCTGAAGCTTGCTGAAAACTAATCTGTTCTTAGCAGTGACCAAACTGTTTAAAAAATACCTGTGGACTGGGGACATTTCAGTGGAAACAACTTACTTCTCAAAACTTCTAGGATTTCTTTTTAGTTTCTCTAAGTTATCTATCTTAAACGGCAAGGAGTAAGAGTCTCACAGGACATACTGCACAGCCACAGAAGACACCAGCTGAAACCAAATGATTAAATCAAATTTGGGAAAGAACTTATTAAGCTCTACGGTCCTGAGCAAGCTTATATTCATGTAGGCTGACCCGTGACTTCAAGTGAAAGCACACTACACACATGCTCCTGGTTATGCTACAGAGAAGAGAGCCCACAGCCCACTGGAAACCCCACCAGACCATTTGCCCCCATCCAGCAGAGGTAATTTTGCTTTTCCCCATAGTGTAGATCTACTGTTCCACAGCAGAGAGACAGCATAATTCATGCTAAACTTATAAAGGCAACTGACAATATAGCTACTCAGGCCAGCCAATACATTTTTCCACAGATTACATTGGGAAGAACAACAAACTTAACCCTCTTAGTACATGACTTTCACTATCAATGGCCTGATTGACAAGTGAAGAACAAAACAGATTTTAAAACAAAATAAAGCACTATGTTCACTCATCAAAAACCCCAGGCAAAAATAAATATGTTATCACATACTGGACCCATTAGCATTTACTGAACTACACTAGATAAATGTTTTTACTTGTTCTGTTGTCTAAACGGAACTATCAAAACACATTATTTCTCTAATGATAGGTTTACTTTTTTGTTGTTGTTACCATTTTTGGATGAGCAAGCTCGAGTTCCACACTCTGCCATTCCCTTCTGGATATGCTTAAACATTTAAAGGCAGCGATGGGAGTGGGATAGAAAGAGTAAATATCTCATGTGCATTTTTACTGCTTCATCCAACTGGGCACACTAAACCCTGGAGATGTTCAGCATTTGTCCATAAGGTTCAGCAAGTGTGTTTGTGCTAGATGCTTGCCGGGTGCCAAGACAAAATGTTCAATTAATAGCATGACCTACAAAGGAATGTTTCTCCTATTCCCTTCACTGTTACAGTTTCCTTAGTTAAAAAAAAAAAAAAACAAACCATCTAATTATAGGCTGATATGTAATTCTCACTACAGCAAACCCTCACATTTAAAAATCATGAGTCAGGCCCCAAAAATTATGATTAAGGCACAGAAATTAAGCATCTGAAAAACAACAACAACCCACAATGGATCTTCATTTTGTGAGGATGTAGATATGAGACACAAGTTGCCATTCATATTTTCAAGCCCTTCACTTTAACTATGAAGACTAATAAATTCCTTCTTCATTTTTATTTCATTAAATCAAGACTATCACATGTTCACTTGATTGCAGGAGCTGGCACAACTTCTACAAGGGTGGGCAACAACAGACTCTGTCGCATTCCCCAAGTTATATTAACTGTCCCTAACAGCAAGCAGATGTAGTTCAGTATCTGTTCCTGCTTTGCTCTGGAATAACCATCACCAAGCCAGGGGAAATTTCTCAGGTGACATCCCCTGGACCGCTGAGCCTCAGAGCTCTAGAGCCTGAAAACAGTCTGGGAGGGCCATGACCCTCGGCAAAAGGTCTCCTAATACTCCTGAATTAAGATCCTCACAGTGATAAATTTTAAACTCCACTCCAAGAGCCAAGGATTAGCTGTGGCTGAAGTATGAACTTTCTGAGAACTCAGAGGTGAGTTGGTATACAGATAACTCTTCAGAAGTGTGGGACAAGCATATGTAGGCAGATTTAAGTTTCTCATCCAACCAGTATTTCTTAATCAATATCATAAAAAATTACAGAGGTCTAGTAAAAAGCAATAAAACCAAATGAAAATAAATATATCCAGACCATATTTCTTTACAAAACATTTTTCACTCAAACTGGGTTGCAATCAGCTGCTCCAGCATGGCTCATAATCTTTCTGTGTGCCTCACAGACCTTCCCACAGAGCTTTTTTTCTTCCTCCTTGCTAGATAAGCACATTTGCCTCCTTTTTCTTGCCTGAGATATGAATTATTTCCTTGAAGATTCTCCCTAATTGTTCACCTCCCTTTTTAAACTTTATTTGTTTTGACTTTTCTGGAGATGTTGTTGCCCTGCAGAAACATCTGGATCTCACAGAAACATATAGCTTTCCACTGAAGGAAGCTCTTTAGCTCTATATTTGCCCATGTAGGCTTCTTCGAGAACTAGCATAAACTCCAGGCATCTTGGTAGTTCACTCACGTAATCCAGAAATAGTTATCTTCATCATATCTATCAAAAACTCATATACATACTACTCTAGACTCCTCACTTCTGGTAAATATTTGGAAAGTCTTAACCCACGTCAGGCACTAGTATGCATTGCAAAGAATCCTACATAAATATAGCATCCTCCATGCTTCAGAACTGCACCACCTCACATCCCTAAGGATGTCTACTCCTCCTGTCTACATCCTTCTGAATATTGCATTTCCTTTCTACCTCGTGTTATAGTCATACCTAATATGGATGTATTCTCATGCCTTTTACATTGCTATTAAGTAGTAAAGTGGCACAACACAAGAGACTACAGAGTCTGAACCTTGCTGAGACAATTGATAATCTAAGGTTCCCTGAGTGGACCCATAAACAAACAAAGATAATCTAAAGATTACATCCCAAACATTATACTTCCAACTCCTTAGGGATGTCTACTGCAGCACTCACTGCTACAGTTCAGTGACAGAGCCCACAGATCTTGCAGCTCCTATCTTTTTTGGGGCTCCCAGCTTTCTTGCTCCCACCAAGCTTTCAGATGACCCCGAGACTGAATATACATTAAGTCAATGATGCCCACATGTCAGGTTCACCATGACAGAATGTGAAGACCAACTAAAAAGATGTTTCACAAAGAAAAAGTAACAAATACACATGATCAACTCCCCAGCTAGCTTTATACCTCCTTCCTCTTTTTTGCCTGTTTTCATGTCCTAATGTTCTCCCCTTCCACACAAACAGCTCTCACTGTGTTCCACATTGCTACTCACCATTTCACCCTCTGACTCCTACGACTGCAGCAAGAGTCTTGCAGAACACCAGAGGATGACACAAAGGTGTCACCACGTGTAGGGGACCATAATGCCCCTGTGCTGTGGGGTGAGGGGGTCTGAGACAGAGGACAATGCTGTCAGACCTAAAGCACAACCGTGAGGCACCACATAAGGCACTAGGGATCATTGCTGTTTGGGGGCTGCCAGCGAAAGCAACATGATGGCATGAAGCTGAAGGGAGCATCACTGACTGACAGCATTGCCCTGTAAGTGAGAGATGACAAAGACTGAGCACTCCAGACAGATTTGTGGGGGAGGAAAAAGCACATACCAGGCAGCTAAGTAGGGCCGTGGCAGCAAAGAGCACAAAAGCTCTACAATGGCTATGGCTTTTCTCCCCAGATGGAAATCTGACTAAGGTAAATGGAAAGAACAGGGACCAAAAAACAGGTAAAGGACCTGTTAGAGGACAGTGGTTAAAATAAGCAGTCACTTAGTTCTAAGAATAAAACGTGTGGTCAAAAGGAGAGAATTTCAGCAGTAGCTAAAGATTCATTCTTTGGCTTCATTCTTAATCCTAGGCTCTGGTTAATCCTTTCCTGTGTTTTTCCCCACAAAGTCATGTATCTGATTCTACACGTGTGCTTTTAAACACCGAGCCAGCCAAAGCATACAACCTATTACAAATGGTAACATACCATCATTTAAATACCGGTGAGGACTCGTGATAATTACATTTCATGCTTTTACATTTATTTACCCACTGATAATTATGTTTATCAACATTTAGAAAAAAAGAAGACCATGCAAGCATTGTGAACATTGGAACTCATTAGGAAAAGGTAAGCAAAAGTATAAGTTACTATCCAGGAACAGGGACTCATTTATCATACTATATATGGAATAAAGACCTATTCCATTCCCTCTTAAATAGATTAATGCCTTAGTGGAAGCCATGGCAAGAAGACAAAAAATTATACAAAAGCATTAAGCACTTTACAGGAAGTAAACTGGTATCTCCAGGTACCAGTAGCAAGACGGATCAGTATACACCAAACCCTCAGCACAAGTATTTCGATCATTCTTCCAGTGAATACTCAAGCGGTCTGCCACTAGCAAATGGCCCAGGTATCGCATTAAAAATTGTACTAAGAGAGGGAGAACCCACTCCGTTAATCAAAATTCCTAATCTGCACAGTTGGGGTAAATCTCACTACACACAGTCTTGGACTGAACATACTTCAGAGCATAAAATCTTTGCAAGTTTATGGCACCATAGAAATGATAATTTCTGTAAAGACTAGTAATTATTCACAGGACTCTACTGACTTCAGTGGTGACCTAGACCTGAAGTTCAGTTACAAGAGATAACCATGGCCTGGAGACCGCATTTCCTTAACTTCCTTTATAACTTTATTTTCTTCCCTGTACAAAAGTACCTGGGAAACCATAATCAAGCTTCCCTTGACGGTCAAAAGTAAAAAGATTCAAGTATAGCTGAGTAACTTCAGAGTCTTCATTCTATTCGCTATTAAGCCTAAGTCTTATCAGCTGAGAGACAGGCATCAGTGAGCCTTGGATTCAGCATCACCCCCTCATTGTATATTTGAGTGCTTTTGGGGCTGGTTCTCAACTCTTGTGGCGCTTTACTACCTGGAGTGGGAGACTTCATCACCCTGCGCTGGGACATACTGTACAGAATCGACAGCACGAGTGGAACATTGCATACAACAGAAACTCCAAACATTGCAGTAGACAAAATAGCATTGCCAGGGCTGACACTTGGCCAAGACCGAGTACATAGGAAAACATTAAAATCTCTTCACTTTGGGGCAGGGCCGGGAGGGGAGGGAGGGGGGGGGAAAAATTAAAAATGTTTTGTTTGTCTTTAATCTTTGATAAGAAAAACAAAACTGTTACTCCTCTATCTCTTCACTGTACTGAAGGCCACTCCAGCCATTCCAGAAATAGGGAGAGTGAGTTTTCCCACAAGAAAGCACGCAAAACAGCTGAACTGTTTTTCTATCACACCTTAAAACATAGGCGAGCTACGTCGCAGCTTTGAAATTAAAGCTGGCTGTGTATCCTCAGAACAGAGCAGACCTGATAAGGACAGACTTCATCTTGCTAATACATAAAAGGCAAAGTCTGTAGTTTACCTGGAAAACCTGATTGCTGAGTATTGGCACGTCAAGGATGGAAAATGACAGATGCCCTGAGCATCAGTGGGAGATGCAAGGCTCTGAAGAAGGTGACTGGCAACTCAGTAGGGGAGGGAGGTAAAGGAGTAAGTAGTTTCACACGCGTTCTTTACATCACTGCTGTGGATGTTGTTTGGAAAAATCATAAAAGGACCCATCTAAAGAGTCTGGGGATTCCCTGAAAGCTGAGGACAACATAAGGCAGGTTAAGAATGGAAAGACTAAAAGAGATGGAGAGGTGAGGGAAAGGGGGAAGGACAAAATATAAACAAAACAGTTGTTCAGGAAATTACATGATGGTTACAGAAAACATGGAAGATTTAAAATGTTAACCATTTCTACTCAGCTATTTCCAGCACTGTGGCCTCACTAGCCACAGCTCCAATTGAAAAGACCCTCCAAACCAAGTAATTCAGGAGGTCGTTTTCAAGGTAGATGGAATAGGAGCAGTTCAAATAATTCAATCTGTTGATTTAATGCAACAGAAAACCCCACAGCTCTGCTGGCCAGAATATCTTTTATAACAATCTAATTTCACAGCCTTCACCTTTTTCCTGAACAGAGCAGTGGGAAAGCGACCTCCAGAATCCTAAAATCCAGGGCGTTGCTCTCCACAGCATAATTCACCTTGTTAAAAATTTGAAATACCGCTAAGGTCAAGGTAACAGGCACAGCTTCTTCATGAAGCTCAGGGTACAATTACTTTACAAAGACTTTGCTAGGATTAAGTGACTTATCAGTGCCATGTCCCATCCCACCCTCTGTTTATCTAATCAGTTTGGATTCCAAGGCCTGGGAGGATTGCCTCTGGTCTTCTATATGTAAAAATTGTGGCTCAGCAACACCTCCATCTCCACTGAGGCTCGCAAATACTACATAATATCGATTAATGTGCTTCAGTATTAACTTAACCGCATGCAGCTACATTAAAATTACTTAACATTAGGAACAATTTTCTTGCATTTTGGGAAACACACAGCATATAGAAAAATATCAATATATACACAAAGATTTAAAATTAAGTATTTTTTGGTTCTTAGAAAACTGGAACGACAGAAGACTGCGGTCCAAACAGCCTCCTCAGTTCAGTGGGGTTCATCCTCACTGTGGGGGGATAAATTCGAAAGGAGGAAAGACAATTCATTTTCCATGTATTTACCTAGTAGGAACTAGCCTCAAAAATAGGTCTTTTTATGTATATCGTTGAACACACATCAAATTCAGAGTGCTCTTGGCTGCTCTGAAGATGAAAATTACAAGTAGAGGAATAAATCACCGGTTACTGTATTGTATGGATGATTCAGCACTTGTTCCATCCACTATAAGGCAGAAAAAGGGAAAGCACAGATGTGAAAATGCATATATCCAGCATTGTCTACATATGTACATGCCAGATTTTCAGGGCTCTACTTGGGTAACCTAAATTCCAATAAGGTCTCTTGTTCCTCCTCTTCCCCAGTGCCTGGCTCTGGGACTCTGGGTGCTCCCAGTTATGAGGAAAAAAGTCTCAGGGAGTGGCTACATCCTACTGTAAGTACTGGCAGCACTGGAGCTTTTACAAATTCAAAGTAAAGCAGCAATCCAAAACTTTGCAATAGCGGATACTAAAAATAGATCTCTCAACTTTCTGTTTCAGGAAGGGGAGTGGAATCAAAGCCTGTAAGAAAATGCTACTTAGGGGCAAGGAAAGAGGACACCATGAGCTGGAACTTGGGAATTTAAGTCAGTTCTTATCTTGCTGCCACAGCCCTCATCTGCAAAGATGTCATGAGCGACCTCGATAACTAATTCTCATTGTTTTCATGTAATTTAGGCATTCAAAGACACCTTGAGGATATGGAGGCAGATCTATCCGTTGCTTGCTTTCTTCATCACAGCCTCCAAATAATACAATGGAATAAGAACATTTATTTCCTCTCACCTATAACCTGCTCTTCAAATTGTAGGTCTTCATCAAAACAACTTCCCATCTCAGCTGGAGACACCAAGAAACTACAAATTGCAAATATCCAATTATCACCAATGTAGCAAATACAACTGAAAAAAAGCGATTAAAAATGTTAAAAACTGAGTTTAAAACACAGCCAGGCAGTAGTTACACCTACTCAGGAGAGCAAAATGAGCTGGATTTGGCTACTGCCAATGCACAACATTTAAGTGTATCTGATGGTTTCAGGGCAGGGCTTCATGGGCCACGGAGGTAGAACTAATCTAATCCAGCACCTCCTGCCTCTAATCCTAACTCCACTCTTCACAAGTCTCAGTGAAGGAAGTAGGAACAATTTAGTATCTGAAACAGCTGTATAAGCAGGACAAAACTCTTCTCTAGTCAACCTGAGCAATGTGACATTTCATCTCAGATTTGCCTCAAAACATCCCAGTAAGGATTGCAACAATTATGTAATTTGCAATGCTTGCAGCAAAAGAGAAGGAAAAAAAGCCATCTGAACTAAAGAAACTGTCACTGACTTGGCAATAACATTTGTCTTACCCAGATGGGGAAGTGACCTGAAATTTTAGTTCTATGTTAATACAATCCAGAATGAAAAATTATTTGCATGAGGGGATGTTCTTCAGTGCCTGTTGTGATTGCACACTAGGTACAGACATTTACAGCTGGCAGAGGACAGCTGGCAGAGAAGGTTACAGGGGGAAGATCCCCTCCAGAACATACTAGTGACAGAGGATTAGTTTTGAAAGGCATAAGAAACTTGAACAGTAGAAGAGGCTTCACACAATCTGTCCACATGAACATTGCAAGCATCGAAGTCCACCACGTCTGGATACCCTGTCCAGTTCAGCCACTGACCCTGTTGTGTCATTTCAGGCTAGCATCTTCTCCTCTCTGTCCCTGGACAAGAGGCAAAAAATGACTAAAAAGGAGTGGTGAAGCCACCTGCCAAGAGAGGCATTGCTGGTTTGGCTCTAGGGACAGAGGAGCAGCACTGGAGAACAGACGGCAAATTGTAGGAGATGCTTTAGACTGGAGGCAGGTCGCAAACAGCCGGTTCCCAGGAGACACGTGGCACTGTTTCAATCAAGCCACCCCCAGAATATACCCCGAGTGACCTCTCAACATCATACAAAACTGCTGCAGCAGAAGCAAGAACAAAATCTGAATCTCAAAGGTAGCCTTTCTGTTGCCTTACAGATGAGATCGTCTTCCTGAAAATCCTCAAACCTAAGTCACTAATTGCCATCAAACTCTTTGGAGGGAGACCTGACAGACAAAAGCCCATTGTCCACCACAAGCATACTCATTTCCCAGAGGAGGTCCACCTGGGAAACAAATTAAGTGCAAGTGCCAGACAGACATACAGCACTTGGGATTTGTGGTTTTATGAAGCTTGTAAGGCAGATACAAAGATCCAGCTCCCCCTTTAATCAACTGCAAACATTTTAAATAAAATCATCCTAAAGGTATTATTGTATGTCATTTATTTCGCTACTAACAAACAGCAATTAACAATATTTCTGCCTAAATAATTTAAGCAGCACTAGGCCCTTAAAAAACCTACACAATCTGTAAAAACAATTAGGATGCAATAACATGAACCACCTCAGAGGATAGCAAGCCATTACACTGTAGGTAATTGAGACACGTTAGCCATTAGTGACTCTAATGAGTCACATCCCTATCCTGACCACTTTGTAGTTCAAGATCAAGCAGATCTCCATCTGACTGGCAGACTATTATCCAGAATTTGTCAGAGAGGAGGTGTTTCCACAGCAGACAGTTTGACTACCCTTAGCCACTAGGGTCTTGAAACGTAAAGGATGCTGAGTGATTGCTTGCTTGTAGGCTGTGCTCAATTCTGAATGCCCAGAATCTGACAACCTTAAAGGAAGATACAAACAACTGAGAAAAGGGTTTTGACCAAGAGCTCTTTTGGTAACCTCAACTGTATCTTCAGGATTTTCAGGATCTGTCCTTCCATTTAAGAACTCAGGCAGCTCTTGCAGAGACACCCACTGCACTGCTGGCAGCAGGGCTCAGCGCGTTCATCACGCCAGGATTACTCATGGAAGCGGAGTATGCACAGTCAAGGCTGAGAGCCGGCTTTAAACACAGACTTAGAGTAAAAGGCTTAATCCTGCTCATTTTTTCACTCCCACAAATTGTCCTTACTCACAGCTGCAGTAAGGCAAGGCAACACACACCTCAGAAGTAGCAATCTGTGGCTATTCACACAGCTATTTATATTTGAAAACCGATTCTGCAAATCCATGTTCAAACACAAAACCCTCACATAAACCATCCCACAGGCACCAGGACAGTCTGAGTCCTTGAACAAGCAAGGAGTCGGATCTTTACAGGATGTTTGTCTGTACAGAGAAGGGGCAGAACAACTAGGAGGAGGAAGGAGATTGAGGCGTTACTGGCACTCAGCTGCCAGGGTTCAAGACAATCTACCCCAGATGTTTTCACTGCCCTCGCAAATTTACTCCCTGAGGTTAAGTTGTCTTTGGATCCAGGTACAGAAGGCAAAGGGGGCAATAAAAATTAAAAAAAAAAAAAAAGAAAAAGAAGTTAAGTTTGAAAAATATGTTTTGATCAAGGTAATTACTCAGGCACAAGAGTCCAGTGAGTTTACAGGAGGAAAAAGCTACAAAACCATCAGATGTTTTTTCTGCATTGCAAGAATCTGGCTATTCAAATACCTGTATAAACACCACTGTATTATACAAAGGAGTATTTTTTAGCACAGATAAATTCAAATTAATTCTTTAAAAGTGAATAAAACATAAGTTGTTTGGTAACCAAAATGTGGCAGGAGGGCTAGGAAGAATGGCAATTAACATCATTCTTAAAAAATAATATATTAATAATATATTAAAACTCACTTAATATTAGGCTATTATGGAAAGCTGTATTACTTCAAAGTCTGCACGCAGGATTTCTCTGAAGCTCTACACCTCCTTCCCAATTAAAATAGCGACTCACATCATAAGCAGCTTCCAGTAGACACTGAAACTTGGAGCTTTTACAGTGCTCTTGCACAGAGACAGCAGGACTGTAGCAAAGAGCAGGACACTGTTTCTGTCAAATCATCTCACAATATACAGCAGCTTACCTGACACAGACTTCAGTTTCATAACATTCTACCAATATTAAGAGAAGAAAATTTACACAGCAAAAACAGAGTTCTATGGCACAACCGTTCCTATATTTGGGCAGACTCACTACATATCTCCAGTATACATTTCCTCTTATAGGCTTTATTTTTTGAAGCCAATTGATTTAAGGCTCATTGTATTTAGCACTGCACCGATTCGTCAAGAGACAAAGACAAGAAACAATAGCTCCTTTTATTGCAAGAGGGTCTCTTCAATAGCATCTCTGAGATAATTGCTGTGCTTAGGGAGTAGAAAAAACATACGGGTAAGTGGAATAGTTGATGAGCCACACAGTTTTGGTTACTAAACCATGAGGCAGAAATGGTCTAAAAACTTGTTTCTAAACTGAAGCTGCAGCAGCGTGATCAATCTTCAAACAACGTTTTGTTTACAGATGTGAAAAATAACACATCAAACTCTATCCTACATCACCTATCAAGGTAATTTTTTAAAAATCTGGATTCGTCTACTCCCCAAATGGGAATCTGTGGCACAACAGGAATAAGATGAACCAGTATCCAAGAAGATCAATCTAGTTTCTAGTGTTAGTGCTTCAGGGAAACAATATTGTCCTAGTACCTTATTGACACTCTGTATTAAAGGGAGGACTTCTTTCAAGCCTACCCAACAAGATGATTTTAACACACATCACCCCTAGTTGCTTATATTTCCTGTAAACTTCAGGGACTAAAGGAAGAAAGTGCTTTTGAAAGTTTCTGTTATCGCAGCAGACAAGATATTAAGCCATCCCATGCTGGCTCCAGCTGATGGCAAATGCAAGTTGAGCTGCATTCAAAAAATACTAAAGAATGTCAAACAAAGCTGTTAACTACTCAAAAAAAAAAAAAAAACCAAAACAAAACCAAACAAACAAACAAAAAAAAACAACCAGAAAAAAAAAAAGACAGACAGAAAGAAAGAGAAGTCACTTGGAAATGGGATCTGATTCGCTCCAGCATTTACTAAAGAAAGAGGGCCATTCAGCAGGCAATTTGATTACCAATCACTGATCTTTCACATGCTGCTAATGAAGAAGGGAAAAAACCCAATTTCCTTCCTCTTTCTGGAGGGAAGCTGGCCTCTCTTCTAGTTGTCTGCATTTTACCCAGGTGTGTGAGAAATTTTTGAGGGGATGCAAATCGCCACTGCACATGCCTTTTGAGCCAGGAGTCATTCCAAAAATCATACACACACACTGCAGGGACCTGGTTCTCCACTGCTATCAGATGTGGCACCCTGAACTGTACATTCCTCCTCTCCTGTGCAGCTGGGGAAGGTGAAAAGGGCCCGGAGGATCATCGCCATTTCCCAGCCAGGGAAAAGGGAAAGGAAAGGGAAAAAAAAAAAAAAAGG
>VZRU01017612.1:67132-135773 GCA_013398155.1 Pedionomus torquatus | reverse complement strand
ATCGACCTTAGCATGAGAAGTAAGTGCGGGCCCGAGGGCCCGGGGCCCGGCTGCCCTGGTGGCAGGGGGTGCGCTTGGGATTGCGGCTTCCCCCGGAGCCGCGCAGACCCCGACTGCGGCCTGGCCCGAGAGCCTCCTGTGGCGGCCGTGCCGAGAGGCGCCCCCGAGCATTTGTCACCCCCGGCCCTGCGCTAAACCCACATCTTTGAAACTTACTTTTCCAAGTTCTTAGGGGAAAAGGGTATAAAAAGCCTTTCTGGGGGCGACAGAGCGCGTGTGTTGTGAGGGAAGCTTTTAATCTGAGTGACTAATTGCTGTCCTCTGCAGGCTGGCAACGTTTGATAGCAGCGTAGCCATGGTGGGGTGTATCCCCTGGCCTTCTCCCCTGGCCCCAACATCTGGGTAGTGGAGGTCTCTGGGCCAAGAGACAAGCCCTTCCAAGGAGCAGCCGTTTCCCCTGAGAGGTCCTGGGTTTTCTCGTCTCTGTGAAGGGAATGGAGCTGAAGGTCAAAGCTCAAAGCTGGCAGTGTGCTCTGATCCAAACCATACAGTTCGTTTTCACGCTCCTGCATCCTGAATTGGCATCCGCATACCTGCTTTTCTCTTGCCCGGAAAATCTNCCTACTTTTCTCTTGCCCAGAAAATCTGCGGTTTTGGCCAACTCTTTGTATGTGACCCATTTAATCTGACTTTCCTTTGATTCCAGCGTTCAAAATACAAGAAGAAAGTTGCAGCAGTAGTAGGAGACTTTGTATTTCATGTTGAGAAATGATTTTGCGTATGAAATCAGATTCAGGAGCGTGTGCAGAGGCACCTGTGTGCAGGAAGCCTACTGACAGCTTTAATTTGTGGTTGAGGTCTGTAATAAATTAATTTCTAAAAATCTTTGTATGTAGCTGTGAGTCTGATGATGGGGCGTTTGCTGTCTGAGGGTTCCTGTTGAATGACGCACTTGGTCTGCAATTAGTATTTGAAGTCTGTAAAGGTATTTGGAAGAAATTGCATTTTCATCCTGCTTTTGAGGTGCCTGCTTTTTTGTCTGTTTCATTTCTTGTCAGTCTTAAAAACTCTAGCATAATGGGGCACCTGGGCAGGCTTGTCAAAACACTAGGAAGGGCATACATGCTCAAATGCAGACTTTTTTTTTACTCTGAGCAGAGTTATTAGATGGGTAATTCTGAGAGTTTGCACAATTTAGCTTTTGCTTACTGAACAGAAATTCGGGTTACTCATGTTAGGGGATGTGCCTTAATATTTTTAACAGTGATGCTCATGTTGCTTTTTACAATACTTTATTTGAAAAGACAAATGGAAAGCTTGGAATTCTCTTGGATTTGTAGCTATGTCATGTTGTTAGAAAACTGAGTCTTTCCAGAGAACTTGTAATTTCTGACACCGTTTTCACATACTAAATATTTTTTATAATGGAGAGGCATTTCATGAACAAAAATGTCAGAATGAGATTTGCTCTTTATTTGTAAACTGTAAAATCATAAAGTATTATGGATTTTTTGCATGCTTAAATTATTACAGAAATGAGGCATATTGGGTACAAACAATGCTTCCTAATTGGAATTTTCCAGTTAACATACCATGGTAAGCTTTCATTTATTATGGTTAATTTCATGTTTTGCAGGTGGTTATGGTGCAACTGCATTAAATATGAAGCGAGATCCCCTGAAAATCAAAAGCATGGAGACTGAATTTCCACTAACACTTGGTCGAGATGTCTCTGGTGTTGTTATGGAATGTGGACTGAGTGTTTCTTATTTCAAACCTGGAGATGAGGTGATACCACCAGTCTTTTTTTTTCTTTCTTTCTTTTTTTTTTTTTTTCCCTGAAATAATATAGTTAACAGATACAATAAGATGTTCATCTGTCATTTTTCTCTTTAAAAAATATTTTTTTGAAGTGTTCTTACACTCTGAATGAGGGCTATCTGGCAGTAAATTCCTAGCATGCTTTATCCCCTAGTGTTTTTTCTCTGAAAAAAATGGTCTTTCCTGGACTTGCTTCTGCAAGTTGATTTCTTTTCTGTTTTTTAATTTTTGGTCCACTTCAGTGGTAGCACTTTTGACTGAAGATAGAATTCTAACAGGAAGTGATTAGTTGTCATGGTTTTTTTCCTGAGTAAAATAGTTAGGATGGGAACTCTGGCATAATCCAAGAATCACTTTTTGAGTCCCCACATAAATACTGATACTGTTTGCTTTCACCTTCACTTGTTGCTTTCGCATTTCACCAGTTTTAGTATAGCAAATTCTGATTCTGCTCCCGCTAGCCCCATCCCCACCAGTCTGGGCTTTCTTGCCATGGAAGTAGTTTGGGTTTTTTGAAAAATTATGTCATATGTGCAGTATGGTATGATCTATTTACGTAGTACTTCATTTAGTTGGTCTTGTGATGTCTTTTGTGTAAAGAGTAAGCTAAACTGGTTTCTGATAACCAGTAGTGAAGATATTCTGCAAAATGGAGAGAAGCTCTCTTTAATGAGGAAAATGTTTTTGTGTAGGTACAATCATGTGCAAAGTCTCAAAAATTAATAGTTGTTTTCTGTTTGGTTTTAGGTGTGGGCAGCAATTCCTCCATGGAAACAGGGCACTCTGTCCGAGTTTGTGGTAGCTAGTGGAAATGAGGTAAACCTTCAAAAGTGTGGCTAACGGACAATCCCCCCAAATTTTAAAGACAGGCTTTCAGGCTTTTTTTGTTGTTGTTGTTGTGTAAGTAACTGCTTATTTCTTAGAGTGTGGATTGATTTAGACTCCAGCTAGTTACGAAGATAGTTGAAAATATAGAATGCACAATCTGCAATTCAGTGGAGCTTATTTAAATATTTCAGTGTCACGTAGGGTCTGCTGTGTGACTTGGATACGATTGCTTTTATTTCAGGTGTCTTTTAAGCCAAAATGTCTCAGTCACACAGAAGCTGCCTCCTTGCCATACGTAGGTCTCACAGCCTGGTCTGCAGTTAACCAAGTCGGAGGACTGAACAAAAGTAATTGTAGTGGGAAAAGGTAAGTAATTGATTATCTGCATCTCAGACCTGTCCAATAGTGATGAAGATTGTTATACCTTGGTATACCCAAAGAGCAGCTGCCATGAAGATACAAGGTTGAGTCTACAAAACTGCTGAGAGAGGCTTCTTGGCTTCTTCAAGGGAGATTCAGGCAAGGACACTAACTGAAGTGTATCTGGTCACTTGCTGCTTGTGTTCTTTATATAGTGACTACGTAGTCAAATATATATCTAATGTATCAGACTATATAAAGGAAGTAAAGATGGCATACCTGGGAATTTGTAGGGACTTTGCCTTTGTGCCTGCTAGGACAGCTGTGCAAATGCCATATTCTTTCTCTGAGTTATTTTGGCAACTCACAAAAAGCCCTCTAAACCACAGAGGTGTGGTTCACTTGCTTCCTACTTGTGTGGGCCAGGTGGAACAGACTGGTTTTCCAGCTTTTTAGAAAAAAAAGAGCAGGGGAGTGGATCTCATTTGACCTGTAGTCCAGAACTTAGGTCAGGAGCACAGAAGAGAAGAGCAAAAATGGGCAAGATGAGCAGCCAAGTCATATAGAAAACTTGGCTTTGTTTAACAGCCTGTTAATCTGACAATGGCAGATGAAGGACAGAAGAGGAAAAATGCATTGAAAAGACAGGAGCAGATACCGTTTTTCACCTGATAATTGAAATTTGCAGTCATTTTGGCCTTTGGGTGTTTATATAAATAGATAGCAAAATGTTCAGAACAGAAAGAAGGGCAAAAGTTAGAGTGCTGAAATTGAAAAATAATCATTAAATCACCAAAAATGTAGGTAATAAAGTAATTATTGCGCAGTAAGATCTAGATGCCTGACCACTTCTTATCTTGGGTGTTACTGTCGTGCTGCAACACGTTGCAAAGAACACTAGATTTTTTGAAATTCTTCACTCATCTTTAAAAGATGGTGAGTGAGTAGTTGTTCATATGTCATTGTAAATTTCATCATGAAAATATCAAGTAATTGTTTGTTCTAAAGATAAAGAATGTTTTGAGAAAAAGAAATTGCAAAATTTAAAGCAATTTCAAAGAGATGTCATGGAATTTATCTTCCAGCTAGTGATGAAATTCTAGATATATTGTCTTCCTTTTTATTTTTCGGTATTTGGACTTTTTAATTATCTTCACTTTCACACATAAATAGAATTGCCTTAAAGATATATTGATAGGTTAGCCTTGTTTAGGTATCTTTCCAGTCTTTAGGTAAGTGTTTGGATTGTTAAAAGTGAAATTCAAACGTCATTTATATCATGTCTTTACATTTAACATTTACTTTTGTGTTTGCTATAAATATTTAGTTACTCTGTCAGTAAAAACATTTTACTGTGCTTATAAAATTATGATGTTTCCCATCTAGAAGTTTTAACTTGTGAAAAAAAGCAGAGAGCAACTTACATGATAGTAGCTTTTTTCCCCTAAAAAATCTCTTGTAGGAAAATATATGAAATGCATTGAAGGGGCTGTGAACTCTATTTAGTGAACTCTCTGAAGGTAGTAATTTCAATAGGCAAGAATTTACAGAATGTTTCTTAATTTCTTGAAATAATTTAATATGTTCGGTAACAAGTTACCTACATATGTAATTTTATGTTGGTCTTTTTGTCTCCTGTAGGTGTATGTTAATAGCTATGTAGAAGGGTGTATATACACACAAGAGTGTGTCTTTTTTTGACAGTGCAGCTGTATTCCTTGATGACAGCTACTTCACTGATACTTTATTGCAGTGTTAAGACATCTTAGAAACAGCGAGATTTTTCTATTGGTGTGTATTGTTTTCTTTGCCTCTTTAAGGTGGAAGGGTGGGCTAACTAGACATTCTCACTATCAGTCTGTTGGTGTGACAGGAGTATCCACTGCATCTGCACACAAATTCTGGTTTTACAAGTTACCTGAAGTGTGCTCGCATTGGTTGTGATGTCTCCTGCTTCACTATAACTCCAGTCGTTTCTCTGTAACTTTTGTCCTATACCACTGTAATTTATGTCAGTTTTCTTGCACAAGATAAAAGTGAATGCTCTTGTTATCCAAAATGTTCAGAATGACTCTGTTGTTTTGAAGTTCTCTGTGGATAATACTTGGAGAGCTTCTCATCTGTGCCAGTGTCATGTTTTGGTAGAAAAGAGGGGTATGCTTTTTAAACAACACCTATTAAATACCTTGCTTGCTGTATTCACAAAAAAGTATTATATATTAAAAAAAAAAAAAAACTGACAATTTGAAAAGTCCTTGAAAATGTTTATATTAATATCCAGTAGAGGTCTTTTATATAAATACAGAGTCAATATTTTATATGTTTAATTACGCTGGTGAGAGGTGCTGTATTCTATTACTATAAGCTATTAAACGTATGCTCCTTTTTTATATTGTTACAATGAAAATTTGAATGATATAATACCCCAAGAATATAGTTTTTTTTCTAAGTCTGGGTATTACTTCATCGTTTTTACTTGTCGAGAAGGTACGAAGTGAGTATAGGTTGTAAAACTTCTTGAAAGGGTAAATGCTTCTTGATACAGGAATAAATCTCTAAGGGACATTTTGTCAGCATAATCAAATGGAATTTAATTACACGTATATAAAATTGATGTATTCAATAAATTAAGTTTTGATTGGAATGTAACTGAGTCACTAAAAATTATTGGTTGTTTATAATCTGCAGAAAATGTTAATCCTTGATCTGTACGCTTGTTCCCCACCCACTGTGTCGTTTGGTGGAGGGGGGACACAGCTGGAGCAGGTCCTGCCTGTCTGATACTAGTTTCTGATCACACCATACTTCCAGGCAGGTCCCCGGCAGAAGGGCTTAACTCTCAGATCCCGTCGTAAACTCATCTGGAGAGACCCACTGACACTCTGATCAGCTGAAGCTTTAGTGCCTCATGTGGGGCTTGGTGAACGCTGGCTTTAATTACATGCCTCTGTCAGAAGGGAGCAAAGCCTAAGGGATGAATGTTTTGTTCTTTTGAGAGAATTAGTTCTCTTGGATCTCTCTTCAGATCAAATAATCTGTTAGTTTATTCCCTTGAGCATGTGCTTATACATTAATTTACTCCTGACCTCACCTTTGCAGTAAAACATGTAGTTTATCTGATACGTTTTCTCCTGGATATGTTTTCCCTAGGCAATGAAAACAGAACTGTGCCTGCTTTGGCACTTTCCACCATCTGTGGTGCTCCAGTACCATCCTAACAGGTCCTGCACATTCAAGCGTTTCCCCACTTTCTTATGTTGAGTCAAACAAAATGCTATAAAAAAATCTCATCTGTTGAGCTGCTGTGCATGGGTCTCCTGTGCAGACAGAGTTTGTCTCTGAAGTGAAAGTCACAATGTATGGAGGGAATTTTAAAAATTAGGTTTGGGAGAAAATAGCCCATGTAACATAGGAACAAACTAAATCTGAAAGGTATTTCTACCTGTAGAATCTCAAGGGCTTTCATTGAAGGGGGAAAAAAAAAAGAAGTCCTAGCCAAGCAGCTCCCTAAAAGTAAATACTTGAGCAAAATGTACATTTTAAAATGACAGCTTTCTCTCAGATGTGTAGTGGAAAAAATGCCATTTAAGCAAAGACTAGAATTGGAAAGGCAGTTTGACAAGTTTTTTTTGAAAGGATTTAATTGTGGCTGTCCTTTGTAAGAATAAAGATGGGCTTAACCCAGTATTTTGAGTGTAGCATCCCTGAATCTTTTCAAGTGTAATCAAATTTAAATATGACTGTTGCTACAGGCATCTGTCGTTAGAAGTGTAGTTCTGAGGATAAGTACTTTTTGGCAGATTTAAAAGCTGCAGGCATTGTGGTTTCAGATTCTTAATCTGAATTTTGCAGCTTGGATCAGTGAAATAGGAGGGAACAGAATCTGATCAGTTACAGAAGAGGAAGCATTTTAAAATGGATATTGTGACCAAAGCCAAGTCTCTTAGGTTACTTCAAAGAATTTTTGTAAACCGAGACTCCAGGTTGTATAGTACAATTTTGTACTGTAAAAAGCCATCTCTTCCAATATCAAGCACAGTAAGACTTAAAACGGGAACATCACCAGCTTCTGAAGATACTGAAATTTTTCTGGCAAGCAGAAGTTCCGAGAAACATGATGTTCCCCAGTCCTATGCCAGGCCTTTGGCTTGGGTCTTCCTTTTGTCCTAGAATTAGCAAATGGGTGCAAAGTCCAAGCACTGTTTGTGACTTCAGCAGCAAGGCTTTCTTACTAACTCGCTTGCGGAAATTAAGTTGTTTAATAAAATATCCAAATGAAATTTTTCAACAGTGATGAGACTGCTAGCAGCAAGGTTCTCATACAACTGAACTTGCCTTAATTTTTGTGAAATTTAGGGTACTGTGTTCAGTTAAAATGAACTCTCACTTGCTAATAATTTGGTAATTTACTGTTTAATTTTCTTGCTTGTGAGCCAGTTTCCACTACCTGGCATTTACAGGGATGTACTGAACTAGAAAAGGCAAATATCTTACTTTTATGGAACTTAAACTTGTTAATGGTAAAGCTACTTCATTGCATTTTTGTCATTCTGTTAGATAAGTATTATGTAAGCTGGGAAGATTATGTTCCGTATATTCTGCAGTTCCCGGTCTCCCTCAGTAATGTGACATTAAACTGTTAGATAACACCAATTTGTGTTACAACAGTGGAGTCTGGGAGACAGAAAGGTTCTTAAATGCTTTTGTCCCAAACTAAGCAATTATGTTTGGGAAAGTAAGGACAGGGACAGGGGGTTGAGTGATAAATGTTACTGCCTGACACCTCCATTACCTGGATTTGGTGGAAAGCAGGTTCAAGGAAGGCTCTTGAGCTGTGCTGAGGGAATACTCTTGGCCCAGGAAACTTTATCTTCAGTGCTAAGTATCATTATTTGTTATCTGAATAGCTAACCACTAAGTAACATTGAATGACAAAAGCAATCTTTTGCTTAAAGTAATTTGGTGTCAGATATGTATAAGAAGCATTAGAATACATAGTTGCTATAGGGTTTATTTAAAGAACTTTTTAATATATTTTAAATTTCTCTTACAGAGTATTAATATTAGGAGCTTCAGGAGGAGTTGGTACATTTGCTGTACAGGTAATATAAACCAGCGTGCCCAGGAACCATCTTCAATTCCCTTCTATTTTTTTCATATTGAATAGTTTGAGAGAAGGAATAGTGAAATAGCAAGCAACTGATTGATCTGTCTGATAGATCTGATGGATATTTCCAAAAGTGAAATATTTTTTGATTTATTGATTTCCCTTTGTAACATTTTATTAGTTTAAAGTAGTAGGAGGGACTTCCAAAGAAAGGAGTTGTGAATGTAGGTAGTAGAAAGATTACATTTCAGTTTGTGTGCAGGAAATCTCTAGCTGGTGCAACTTGACATACGTAGCATGTTTACCTTTCAGTTAGCTTTGCTCTGTAAATGTGAAAAGAATTTGGTGCATGAGTAGAAAAACTGACTGAGAATGTATCATCTACAGTAACCATTGTAGGTGGTCAAATGGTATGAGAGGCACCAGGCTTTTATTAACTTGCCCTTGCTGTCTTTGCCCTGCTGCCCTTTTGTATTTTATTGAGTAGTTTATTTGAAGCTTTAATTATCCTGAGACCTGATATCTGTAAACAGCACTAAAATAACACCCTCCTTCCTCCACACCAACTGCCCCCTTCCCAAAACCTCCTTAAATATTCATAAATTCTAATCACTATTTGTCTGTTGGATGCATGACGAGTTATCCTGTGTCACAACCCGGTCTCCCCACTCCCTACTAAAGGTGCTCATTTATTGTATAGATATAATGAGACTTTAAGTTGTCCTCAATGTTTCACTAAATTTTAAACCTTGGACTTTTGGTTTTTGTACTTGTTTTTAGCTACTGAAGGCCTGGGGTGCTCACGTGACAGCAGTTTGTTCTGATGATGCCAGTGCGCTGCTGAAAAAGCTTGGGGCGGATGATGTGATTGATTACAAATCTGGAAATCTGGAAGAGCAACTTAAAGCATTACCCTTGTATGTCTTTGTGTTGTTTAATACTGAGATGAATGAATTGCTGATCAGACCTTCTGCCTTTTGATTGCCTGACTCCAGTCTATCAGAACTCCCTCTCTTTTCTGTTTTTTCCCCGTTTCTGAAGTTTTACTTTGTAAAGCAAATTCATCCCTGCACTTTTTGAATGTAGTTTGCCAAGTGAGTATCACAGGCACATATTTCATTGTAAGATGCAGCAAGTTAATTGGGCTTGTGGAGGAGAGCCCACTTCCACATGCTTTTCTTCAGTGACTGCGATTTGAACAGTTCTGTCACTTTCCCTCTAAGGTTCTTGGAACATTTACAAAGCATGAATAAATTAAAAGAAGTGTCAGAAATCCCAAGTGAGGTTAGGAAATAGTAAAATTGATCTTCTAGATGGAAGAACTGTCATGTCATGAAGCAGTTAAGTGACTTGCCTGAAGGTCTTTACTCCCAGTTGAGTCGCACAGTGGCTAAATTTCTCTTCTGTAACATTCAGTATGGCTGCTTGTGATAAACAGTCACACTTAGCTTGTCACAGTTATATTTTAACTAGCTTGAGGGTTTTCTCCAGAACTGAAGTCTTTTTTGGGCTTTTGTAATCTTTCCATCTGTTTAAAATTAATCTACTGTGACTTGTATTTTAATATAATATTGACACTGCTCTTTTTAGTTAGAGCAGGTTAACTTTCTGGGAGAGCAAACAGAAGCTGTTCAGTCTATAAAAGAATCTGACTGGTAACTGTCCTAAGAAGGGATGTGCCCTTTAACTATGGTGGTGTTGTCAGCAGGCCTGAGGTGAACTGTGAGGGTGCTGGCACTGTCCCTAGGGGGAGGATGTGCAGCAATTAACTTAGCACTTGGCAGGTGATACTAAAGTTGCCTTTGTGCAATTCACCATCTTAAACGCTAAACACCTGTTCTAGCAAGTGACCCTTTTTAGGAGTTATCAACAGCACTGTCTTGGAGTGCAGGTAAGACTATTAGTCAGGTCTGCTGAGGGGTATGGTCCTAATTCCCTCCCTTTTCCAGTTGTACTGACTCTTCAGACCCCATAGTGAGCTAGTTTTTTTCTGGAGCATTAGTTTTTGTGATTCTAATTTCTCTTATTGGTAGGTGACTGTTAGGTTGACTGAACTGTAACGTGAAATCACATCCTTGGAAGACGGGCAGGAAAACTGTCTTGCCAGAGAGAAGAACTTTTCTACATAATTTGGATAAAGAAAGTATTTCCCCTCTTATTTGTAGGTTATTTAGATTAGATGTGTATGTATATACATTTCTGTTGCAATCTGGAGGTTGCTGGAAATTTACAGATGAAAATGAGCTGTGCATCTAACAGAATAGGTGCATAGATCCCTGTTGCCCTATTAAGCCTTTACAGGCTCACATGCTGGGATAATGAGAAGGAATGCTGAAATTGTGGCTTGTTGCCAGAGGCTGGACTTACCCATTCCACAGGGATAAGATTTTTAGACCCATTGCATTATTTGGTTCTACGTTGAATAGGTAGATGCAAATAAAAGAGCTGTCAGTAGAAGTAAAATGTCCCCAAAGCAAATAAGGAGGTCAAAAAGAAGATTTATAAGTGAAGCTGAGAATTGGGTCACAGGAAAGATGTGAGGAAATAAGAGTGAGTAGAGTAATTTGTTATATGTAACTTTGGCCGCTGGAACTGACTTTCACATGAGTACAGCTTGTACAGGAGGTGTTCCTAGTCAGGGCGTGAGTCCAGACTAGTTTTTACATGCGCACACCATATTGTTCAATGCCAGGACCAGACCTCAAGACTGTTCAGTAGGCTCAGTGAGAGGCCTGAGGAGATAGAGCTCTAGAAGGCTTTGTGTAAGTTGAGAATGTAGTTGCGCACCTAAGAGTCTGCTTTTTGGAGTTCTAAGTGCAGTTTAGGTTATCTAAGTAGTCCATGCTTTTTGTGCAGTGAATGGGTAATAACCTGTAAATTTAACTCCCATTGTACAGTAAAGCAGGGATTTAGCTGCAGTCTTGGGGCTTTCTTGCCACTGTCTTGCAGGCAGATTATTGCATTGCATTGCAGTGACAGATAGAAAGGTAAACTATAACCAGTTTCTGATATGAATTAGCTTAATTGTGATGAAATTATTTTTACTATGTTGTGATTTTAAACCTGTTGTTTACATGTCTGCAGATTTGATTTCATCCTAGATAATGTTGGCGGATCCACTGAGAAGTGGGCTCTAGATCTTTTGAAGAAATGGTCAGGAGCAACATACGTTACCTTAGTGACACCTTTTCTGATTAATATGGACAAACTTGGAGTGGCTGATGGCATGTTACAAACAGGAGTCACTGTTGGTTCCAAAACTGTAAAGGTATTTGACAAAATCCTATATGCTTTCATATAATGTAGTACTCTTGGCTTCCTTTGTGGCTTGAATGCTGGCTGTGTGGCTCATCTAGAGGCATGGGTTGTATTTTTCTCGTATATCATTACGCATACTTCAGATGCATTTTTATTTTTCACTTCTTTCTTGCACTGAAAAAAAAAATAATGTTGGGATGGTGCTGATTGATGTATGTGGTAGTTTGAGGAGGTGCTTTGAAGTGTTGCTTCTTTATTGTGCTTTTCATTATGGCCTTTTCTATATGGCCTCCCTAGTGAGTCCCGCTGACAGCTCGTGTTTCACAGTAAACAGAGCAAATCCCTGCCTCATTGAAGGGAGGGTAATTTTGCTACTTGCTTTAGGCTGGTCGGGCTTTCTCTCAAAACATTGTTCCATGACTGATTCTCTTCATCCTATTCCAGCACCAGAGAGTAATAAAAGTGTTTGAGGGTGGCTAAAAAGTCTTTCATCTCTTTAATGTTCATGTGTCTGGATGGTGATACTGATTTTTCTAGTTTTCATAAGTGGATCTTAAAACGTTCTGCCAGTGGCCAGATCAGTGAGGCTTTTGAGAACTTTAGCCTTTCTTCTCTCAACATGTGTACTCGCTCTCCAAATGAACGCTTTTCAAGCAGTTGCTATGGTACTCCTCTGATGGTATGGTTGAATGGGGTTCTAAGTCCTGCACCAATACTTTCAAAGGAAAGCTCAAAAACAAAATTAAAAAGCTGGGAAGAAATAATGTAATATTATTTCTCAGTGTGCATGTTTCCATGATGAGGAGCGTTGTATGCCATGTATTAAAAATCATCTCTCTTTGGCAAATGATGGCTCTAATTTATGTAATGCCCTACTCAGAGGACATGCCCATGACTTGTGCTTGTGAGATCTTCCCAAAATGCTTTTCGTGTGAGCTGCTGTCTGTCACTGGATGGCGATGGCTTTGGCATATGCGGTGGTGGAAAATTTAATCCCTGACACTGAAGTTGAAGGTTCTAAATGTCACTTTGCTGGGTTTATTTTGTCCCCTTTGTGAATGTGTGTAATCATGTAACACTATTTCTTTCCTACCTAATAAATAAGCCTGTTTCTAGCTGCAGAGACAAGGTGGTTGTTTCTTTCAACTAGCTGCCTTGTGCAATTGGACACAAAATTCACCTTGATCCTGTTGCGGTAACACAACATCCTTGTCTGTACTTTTAATCCACATGCTTAGGTAACATTTTTTTCAGACATTGGCACATAGTTTTCACATCTTTTCCTTAAGTTACTTCTCTAGTGCTTCTGTCATTAATTTTAGTTCAATCCCAATTTCCTCGCGTGATTTTTTAATATATTTGTGATCTTTCTTTCAGCATCTCTTTAAAGGAGTCCATTATCGGTGGGCATTTTTTATGCCAAGTGGCCCGAGCTTGGATGAAATAGCCAAACTAGTTGATTCTGGAAAGGTATGTCAGTAATGGCTATTGGGTATTTGTGCTGAAAGAGGTGCTACTTTGACTCAAAGATGGTGTAGTTCACAATTGGGGAATAAAATGTTATGAGAATCACAGTGAAGAAAACTAGCTAAGAACTCACTTGTTCCAGTTTATAACTTTGCATGGAATTTAGGAGTTCATAATCCTTAAGACTGTTCTGCCTTCTCCCTCTCTGCCCTACCTGTTTCTAAAAACGCAGAGCTTGCTGAGTTATGAGAAAAGAACGTCCAGTGATTGTTTAATTTTTGCCAGTGGAAATCATTTAGCATAAACTTTGGTGTTGAAAATGGTATGTTTTAAGAAACTTCATTAGACTCATTTGGCCCAGATGAACATGACTCTATCTGCATATGCAAAACTGCCTAACCTGGACAATCGGGAGGCCTGCCCATAATATGCCCAGGACTAGAATATTCAGTTTATCGCAGGTCATAGATGACCTGCATTGGCAGAGTGGTGATGAGAATCTTGTGTTTCATTATTTCAGTGCTTCAGAGTATAATGTTCGTGCTGATTCAGCACAAACTTGGAATATTGTGAGAGCTCGTAAGCTTTTGGGGGATCTCTTAGCGGACTTAAGGGAAAGGCATGAAGTGGTAGATAAATTTCTGCTTTTCAGATCTTTTCAGCTGTATGAGCTTGTTACCAAATATGTGTGAGAGTGAGCAGTTGATTGCCAGTTTATTGGACCGTGTGGTACAGTGTTCTCTTTCGGATAATTTCAGGTTTCCAAAAATTCCCACGGTTGGGAATATGGACAACTTCTGTTAATTTTTCTATGTAGTGCCTAAGCAGAAGAGGAGGCAGAGTCTGCCATCACTGCTGGTAATTCCAGTATGTGAACTCAGGCCATCTTGGGCTCAAAATTTATGTATATTAGTAAAATTTAGATCTCTCAGAGTTTGGGTGTTGGTCTCCTTTTTCGCTCTGCATTATGCTCCAGAGTTTGGAGAAGAATCAGTAAATTGCTGTTGTGCTCAAGGCCTGATTGCTTTTGTTTGCCACCTCAGTGCTGCTGATAGGAATAAAAATTTTCCTGAATTCAGCCACTGCGATTCCTCAGTGATGTCCAGTGTGCTGCTGACACAGCCAGTGGAAAGTCTGTGTTGCCTATAAAGTTACCTACGCAGAAACAGAGGCTGCACCAGCAAATAATCTGTGGTGAAGTGTGTTCCTGGCTACAACTTTGTACCGCTCTGCATTATGCCCAGCACTGTAGGCATTATCCCATGGTCTAAAGAAACCTTACAAGATGTTGCTTGTCCTGTGATTGCACCCAATCACACTACTAAATTGTAATTGACTAAGAAACAGAAATGTCCTTGTCTTTGTTCTTACCACTTGTCCTGATTCTTAGCCACTCACAATTTGTTTTGTATTCTGCTCCTACCTTGTATGCAAAACAAATGCAGAATATGCTCATGAAAGCCTCTTGGGAAACACCTGTTTATGCAATAGAGATAGGGCTTAATTGGTGTTCTCTGCCTAATAATCTGGACAGGTGAATTGCAATGCCATTTAAAATGTACGTCGTACATATATGAATGTCCTGATGTACTTTGTGTTGATCATGATGACAAAGATGTTTGCTTGGTTTTTTATTCTCTGTGCAAAACCAGGTCATAATGTTAGACTGTTTACGTAGTCATTATTCTAGCAGCATTTTACTCCATTTTGTGAAATGTTGTAAACACCCATGTTATCATCAGTATTTTATAAGACCCAGATGTGTTTCATTTAGACAGATGTTAAAAAGACTATGACCTTTATTGTCTAGGCACTAGAGTTCTCTTAAATGGACAGGTCATCCATTCAGAAGAGCAGGTGTTTGGAAACAAAGGCAGGAGAGAATTACTGGAGGAAATGTACTGTAATTTCCCATAAATAAGTGAAAAGAAATATTTATGTTTGAATAGGAAGGAATAAATGAGGAGTTTTTTTAAAAAAAACAACCTCAAAGAATAACAGTGTAGCAAGATTTGAGGAAGCCAGCAAAGTCAGCACACATAGTTGAACTTCTTAAGTTTTGAGTAAATACAGTTTTGAATAATGAAAATTTAGTTATTTTGACATTTTGGTGAATCGTCTTTTCTGTTGCAGACCTGAGATTGTACTCAGTGTGAATAGGAGAGCAATTTGAGAGCTTCTGAAAATGAGAGGCTTTTTTCAGGAAAGTATAAATCATGAAGGGGGATTTACATGAAGGAAATTAAAAAGAGCTGATGATTTAAAGAGATGATGTTACAGCAAGTGAAGCTTTGAAGAGCATACCCCTGAAGCACTTACAGAACATAGTGTTTTGTCAGTGTTTTTTCTTTTAGTCTTTTTGCACCAACATGTATTTTTAGTTCTGATGAGTGAATCTTTGTGAAAATGATGAGTGAATCTTCCTTTGCGAAAGCAAGAGAATTCTCAGTCCTTCAGTGGGCAAAGAGTAAGCAAAAAGGGCATTTTGTTTAAAGATACTTGGCTTTCACATAGATGATCCTTGCAGTAAGGAGTAAAAGACTTGCGGAATGTCAGCTATGAGTTCTTTCAACAGCCTTTGTTAACAAGGAGGAGAAGGAGAGGATTTGGTGAGCTGGTAGTGCAAGGAGAGAGAGTACTTCTCCTTTTGTAAATTACCTGCATACCAGCTCAGTTCTGAGGATTGTAAAGCTATTTTCAGTTTATGAGCTGTTTTCTCTGCCTTGCTGCTGTACATCTTGCAAAGAGGCTTTTGGAAGACTGAGGGGTTGGGAGGCTGCTGCAACAGTAGCAGACACGGAAAAAATTGAGTATTTCCATGTCAAATTCTAGAGATACTGGTTACTTTCTAAACTGCTGGGAAGTCCCTGTTGTGAGTTGAACTCCACCATCTAATTACAAGCCAGTAAGGCTTAACATGGGCTCCATCAAATGAAGAGGGTGTCAGAAGCTGGGGATCTCTTTCCATGGCAGAATGTTCCTGGTGAATTACAAGGTCCTCCTCTAAAGACAGCTGAAATCAGCAGAGCCTTTAGCTCAGGACACAGACCTGCTGGCGTGCCAATTGCTGAAGCATTGTCACTGGTCTCTGCTGCCAGCATCCTCACTGGCAGGCTTCTTGGGAATTAGTTTGATGTAGTTGTGGTCAGTGTTGTGGATTTAACATTGACAGTCTTGGTTTTTGCTACTTTAACTTTTTTCTCCTTTCTAAGGATGTGCCATTAGTCCTTGGCGTAAGCATACCAGGCTTTTATAACTTAGTTTGCCTTTTATAAAGCCCAGTGGAGCTTGAAGAGACTCCTTAGTGTCGTAATGGGGAGCACTAAGTATATTGTATGTTCCTGCTGGAGCACGGTAGGATGTGGGTTAATGTGCAGCCCTACAGAAATTTGAAATTCAGTGCCATTCAAAGGCAGCGCGGGTGTCTGTGTGCGGTATTTCAGGCAGCTTAGCGCTCTGTCCTCCAGAGCGGAGTTGCAGCGGGTGGGCCGATGGGTGACGGTTGGTTTTGCAGGAGGAAGGCTAACGGACAAGTGGAGTCTCTGGTCATGAACTACAGATCATTCTCTGGGTCGTTTGGTTTCTAGAGAAATGTTACAGCACAGGCACACGTAAGAAAAACAATGGCATGCCTATAGTAATGTAATTTGGGTCTAGTGTTGATGGTACATTTTGCTGTAGGCACCGGATGCTTTAGACTTAGTAACAGGATGCTGGCTGTTCTTTTGCCATCTTCCTGCGCAAAGCTGGGTGAATCACAAAACCTTTTGCTACCATAATTAATTTACTAATGAGGACTTTATTCACCCTTGGTGATTTGCGCTGAGATACCCTGTTAAAATGTGGAATTGTTTTCTATTGCTAGTCTTTGCTATTCAGGAAGTAAATAACACAAAAGGATATGATCATCCATTTTGACATTACTTGGGGTTTTGAGTTGTTTGGATGGCCACAAATTAAGATGGCTTACATTCCTCCTGCTAGCAAAGGTTATCACAGCTTCTTGACTCTATCCTATCCCCTGTGCGCTGATGAGTTTCCAATTCATCTCGTTACAGTTCTGCAAGGACCTTTTTCCCTGGCGTTTGTTGCACAATTGTTGCAGATTTCTCTCCTCTGTATGAATGAATATCAAGCAGCTAATGTAACATATTGAGTCCTTGAATGTTCTCCAAACTTGGCATCTCTAGATGTGGCCATCTCTGAAGTAATTACAGTCTTTGTCTTCATGGCTGTGCTAAGGTATCTTAAGGTACCCAGGGTGACTCGCCTTTGGGTGGTGCCTACATTACTATCCCTATCTGAAAAAGGACACTTGGGTAGCAATTCTGTACTTAAAACGTCTAAATTGACTACAGATCAGTCCTTCTCCCCACTCTCTTGAAGCACTCACACTTGTTCCAACAACCATTTTTCTCCATGCTAAATTGCAAAGCTCGCACATTTTTTTTCTTTCTTGCTTTTTTTTTTAAAAAAAAAAAACCCAACCCACTTTGTGTTTTCTTGTTGCAGTGCTTTTGCTTGCCAGGTTGATTGGCTAGAGCCTAGAGATGTTGATCAAGGAGAGGTTGCCAAAAGCTCTGTTCAGTCCTTTCTCTTCCAAAAGGAACTTCTGTCTGCGTTTTGTCACGGCTACCAAAATAAAATACCCCTATGATTTTTATTAAAACACATCTGTTCCCCTTCCTCCAGGACATGGTAGCTTGCTTGTACACTTTATCAAAGTGTTGTCTGGTTACATCAGAAAATGTCTGTGAAGAAGACTAATGGAAATTTTGCATACTGGGGAGAGATAGGGTTTGAATATGTAAGTTCACATAAACCATGATGAAGTCTGGAACTGATTTGTCGCATACCAGGTGTTTAATCAAATGTTTTGCCTCGACCTGACATAATTGCATATTCTGTAGAAAGTCAGTCCTAGCTTTCTGAGCCCTGGTCTCCTAAGGGTGGAGGGAATTATGTCTAGCACCGTGGTGAAATGTGGGGTCAACAGGACAGCTCTTGTCTGTTGTGAGTTTAATTTGCTGAGACCCGGGGAGATGCAGGTCATGCAGGACTATTCTTCTAATATATATAAAATACATAATGTGCTTTCATATTTAAATATATATGTAGTCATATATATATATAAAACTGCACTAAATTTTGTTCTGTCTTAAGTATACGGTAGCATTGACCCAGATTGATTTAATTACCAGCATAAATATCAGGACAGCTACCATGAACATGACTGCCAGGAGATTCCAGAAGAGAGATCTGCTCTTTCCTTTGGTTAATAAGTTCTTCAGAATAGTTCAGTAGGTAACTAAACCCAGGATCTTCCTCGCCTCTACTGATTTAAGCTTGGACTAGGCTGGCACACACTACAATTCTGAGCGTCTTACAGTTTCTTACTGCTCTTCGTTATGTTCCGTAGAAGCTATTCTGCCAGGGCTAATTCATGAACTAGAGATTTTTTTAAACCATTTCTGCACTCTGAACCATACCCTGGTACACTGCTTAACTGGGATTTAGCTTGTAGCATTTTAATAATTGTAGATGATACTCTTGAGTTACTGTGGATGCTGTTAGAGGCTTGATGTGAAAGAATGTACCTTGGCTAGAAAAACAAATGAAACCTGATAATACCATTGTTTGTGAAACGGCTGTGGGAGCAGACCCCAGGTCACATGCCTTCCACTCCCGTGTCTTAACCAGGGCACCTCCATTGTCATCCTGAGCATAGGAGGCTGGATTAGTGATCATTTTCACTTCCATTCGGCATTTGGGACAAAAATACCATGTACCTGATGTCCTTTAATGCGCTCTTGGATCAAAGTGCATAGTTTCTGAAACAGGAGTGAATCAAAACCATAGCAGTGTCTGGTTGCAAAGCTACTCATACAACATGTGGCCAGAGCCAGCTCTTCCACGAGATAAAAACTTTAATCTTTGTCTTCAGTCACCTTAGAACCTAATGATGGCAAGCAGTACAAAGCTTCGCATACAGTGTTGCACACCATTTTAAGGTGAAGAAAGGGGTGGGGTTGAGACCCACAGAACACGACGCTTGAGTACAGCAGAGGAGGAGATACTCAGGGAAGAGTAAAGGGAAGAAAAAATCAGCAGTGTCCCAAAACAGCATGTTTTTCTTGAGGTAATAATAAAGCTCTGAACAGATAACTAAATGTTTAGTTACAGGACAGGGGCTGTTCTTTGTAATGATTTATATGTTCAAGCCTCTTGTCATCGAAGGCCAAAGGAGAATATCAAGCTCTGTGTCTGTGCTCGTGCACCACACTCTGTGCATGGTGGTAATTTCTGAAGGAAGGCAGCCTTTACCTTCTACCCCAGCTAGTCAAAATGGCAAGTAGGTCTTTTCCATTATGGCACGGCCTCAAGAAGGTTTTGAGGTTTGGTGGAGCACCAAAGCGTGTACACGTGAGCAGACTGACGGCTGCTCACCCAGGCGTAAGCAGGGTGTGTGGAGCGGGAGGCAGCAGCTGGAGGGAGGCACCCCGCAGGGACAGGCCACCCTGCGGCTTCGGCACGGCCATCCTTTACCAACCTGGGGGAGAGCCAACGCGCCGTCATTGCCCTTGGCCCAAGGGGACCTTTTTCATTTTCCACTTTGAGCTGGGCTTGCTCTGAGGGCCCCTGAGGTTCGGTTGTCTCTCTCCCGAGAATTTCAAGGCTCCAGCTCTCCCTCCAGTGGCAGGAAGAAGCTTCACACTCAATGGAACGACTTGTTACTACTGTGAGGGTCAAAACTATCTTCATTCCCTTGGTATTTTTCTCGCTTGTCCCCTCCTGATAAATTCAGACTGTGTCTTTGCTACCGCAGAAGTGGAGACCTCCAAGGGTGGGCCTGAATTTTCCATTAGCAGGATTGTGTTCCTGCTGACCAGTCAACTCCTGCCAGTGCCCGATCACTGCCGGCTACGTTCCGAGCTGGGTTGGCTGTAATGCCCCTTCTGTGTGCTATGTAGGATAGCCTTAATCAGCATCAGCAATTACTCTCTTTATTTTCCCAAACACATGGGTTCATTTCAAGAGACCTGAGATTCATTTCTATAGTATATCCTGCCTCGGAGAGAATGAAGAGGAAGAAAATACCTTTCAGGCCCAATGTGTTTTCAGACAAACATTTCAATGCGGGCGTGTGTAATCCTTTCTCTCCCAGACTTTAGTTTAATCCCTTTTCCCTGAACAAATAGGTGTCCTCTGGCAAGGAACTGATGTGTGGCTGTAAATAGGCAGTGTTTTTATTATCCAGTTAATCTCCATTTATTATCACGTATTCAACAAACAGCAGACGCTCCCCTACTTGTTTGTCTGTTCACAGGAAGAAATTTTATCTTAGTCAGTGGATTATAGTAAAGGCTGAGTGAATCACTGTGCTGCAACACAGGTCAGCCCTTTCGGGGTTATTCAAACAATGGGGCCGACCAGCCAGCCAGATAAAACGTTTAATGCTCTAGATTGTCAGGATCATCAGTTCGGTATTCATGTCTCTCTATAGCACTGCCTAAAGCTCGCGCTTAAATGGAGCTAGAGGTTACATCAATGTAGCAGATGAGCTGTGTGTGGCGGCTGCAGCACACGCGGTGTTTTGAGCTGTGCGGCTGAATGCAGGGTTCCTCTGAACCCCTGTGTCACCACTTTTCAAATGCGACCCTTTGAGCTTTACCCAGTAGGCTGAGGATGTAACACACCTCGCTCTGTCGGGGGTATAAGCTGCAAGCTACAATAACTGGCTGCAGGCAGCAGAACAGCGAAGCGTCATCTGTGTTTTTCCTCAGTTGCTGTACGTGTCTAAAATTAACTTCTGCTTTCCCCCGAAACCCCTTGTGCTTCACATCCCTTGTGCTGCTGCACGGCTTTCTTCCCCAAATACTTTCTCCCCTGCTGGGGTTGTCTGTGTCCACGCTCCAGCAGGCTGAGGGTTCTGTATGCTCTTTCTTTTCTTAACTGAAGCGCAACACTGTGTGTAACTGCCATTAACAATGAGTTCTTGTACAAGTGCTACACTCGTGCGTGGCTCAACAAGGTGACTGCAAGGCTTTGTTCCCAGGCTTCTGCTGTGAAAGCGAGGGTTGGGCTTCCTCAAAACAGTTGCTGCTGATCAGCAGCACGTTCCTCCTGCTGATAGTCACGGCAGCTGCGGTTTATACTCAGATGCTCGGTTTACCCAAAGCCATTATCTCATTCTGTGTTTTTGCTGCCCTGAGTCCTTGTCCCTGACTTTGCTGAGGCCCGGGATGGCATCTCCACTCTGTGCTGGATGATTTTTGCCTTGAGCTTGATTGTTCACATCCCACATTTCTTCTCCAGGGGACCAGCAGCAGGTGTTACACAGCATCTTTCTGGCTCCTGTGCTGTGTGTTACTAGGCCTTTTGCTAGAGGTGTGTCCTGGCAGAACAAGGGGAAGAAATTACCCAGCCTTGTACCCTGCAGCAGGGCAGGTTTGAGGCAAGCTTGAATATATATATTTGCTCGGTTGTTCTCATAGTGATTTGGCTGCTAATTCTGACTTTTTCTTTGGAGGGGCTTCACTCATGCCTACCTTTCTGCCATGTAAAGTTTCACACTGCTGCTAAGCTTGCCCTGATGAAACAAAAAAAGATTTAGTGACAAGATTAGGAAATACTGTAGTGTGACAGTTACGTTATTGATGTCTTGGATTACTGTTACCATGTAAGCAAAGAAGAGCAGGTACTTTAGTGTGAAGAACGGGCTTCCAAGTAAGGCACTGTGTAGGAATGAAGAGAAAACTAAGCATGTTGATAGCAAGAACTACATGAGCCCAGACAACTGTGCTGTTGGGGAGGTGTTGAGTGGTCAGTGCTGGAAAAGGCGTGCATATGGAAACCCTTCCTTGGTAGTGCCACACTCTCACCTTCTCAGCAGCGTCTGAATACACACTTCTAGCCTTGCTTTCTAGGAGAAGTAAACAAGCCTTCTGGAAGACGGAGCTGTTCTGATGCTGGCAAAATGTTTGTCTCCTTATTGCTGTTGTATTCATTTTCTATTTAGCGAGGTACATGTCCTACCAGGAGAGGGCAGGTACCAGTTCTGGAGTGTTCAACAAGACCAAGTGCACAGTAGTAGCTGTGAGGAAAAAGCCTGAAGATATTTTTTTCACTGACACCAGTAACAGGGATCTCTTTGTAGCGCAGTAAATAGGATGTTTTGCACCTTTGTTACTTCAAGTCTTCATCACAGCAAGAGTGAGCTGCAGACTCATCTATTCTTAGTGTTTTCCTCTGACAAGAGAATCAGGATCGGCTCATGTGAGACCACGCACTGGGCGAGTGTTAGGGGATCCAAGGCAAGAGACCGACCTGGGGGTAGGCAGGATCTGGGAGGGGTGGGAGGTGCTTTTGTACACAAACCTGACTTTGCCCTTTGGAAGGCTGTCCCAGAACTTGATGATAGAAAAAGTCTCTTCCCTTGGACCGACAGCGACAAGTATTTTTCAGAAGCAGTTGGGATTTCTTCTGCCTCTGTCACTGTAATGTCTAAAGAAACCGCTTGGAGGGTTTGGTGCTCCTTATTTGATAATAGGGACAAGGAATAGGGTAGTTTCACCTTCAGTATTAGAAATGAGTCTAAGACAATCCAGAAGGCTACCCTTCAAAATTAATGCCAAAGTAGCAGTTGATGCAAGCTGGGTTCAGTGATGTATATTGGCATACACTGTGGCTGAGTTTTCAAGTGTGTCTAAATGATTCAGCAATAAATGTTTGTGGATGTTATTTTTTTTGTACTTCACTTGTGGCCAATCCTTTCAAGCGGACTGAGGCACATACCGATGCAGTCAGGCGCTGGTTTTATAGGTGTCTTTAAACACCTGACCTTTTGAAAAGTCTTGGGTTTAACAAGAAAAGCAGTAGAAAAATATGAGGGAAAAAAAAATGCTCTTCCTTTTCCTCTGTATCACTGTAGACAACAAAAAGCTGAACAGCAATGTCGTCTTTTAAAGGGACTTCAAAGTTAGAGCCTTGCATGATGACTTTGTTATTAAGAGTGGCAGGTGAGGGCTCCAAACTGTGCTAGCAGAGATGTTTCAAAACTTGGGCAAAAGAGCAGCAGAAATTCTTCTCCTGCACGCAGAGGGGTCCCTGAAAAAAACCTAGTGACTGCACCATTTGGCAACTTCTGCCTTAAATACTCTAACAAAGCCTCCCCTCTTTCTTCATACAGTTTTGAGATATGAAGGCATATGTTGGGGGTTTTTATTCCTAATACAGTGAACCCTTTTTCTTTATTCTGTAGATTCAACCAGTTATTGATCAAGTCTTCTCTTTTTCTGAAGTACCAAAGGCCTTTCTGAAATTGGAAGGAGGACATGCGCGTGGAAAAACAGTGATTGATGTAATTAGTAACAAATAAAGTATCTTTAATCATTATTCTGCCTTCAGTCAGTCCTTTACCGGTAAATTACACTTGACCATGAATTGGTACAAAATGGTAGCAACAGTTTCTTCTTTAAGAGCTCACACAGGNCACAGGATGCATAATTAAAAAAAAAAAAGTCTTTTATTCCTTCATGTTCTGCCTGTTAATGTGATGTGCAGCCAAGAAATGTCCTGATGGCCCGTAGGTATTTCTACATGAAAAACGTGTTAAGAATGGAGCTGTGACTGTTGCAAAGCACCCCTCGCTCTCAGGATAAGAGGAATGGCCGGCAGCATTTTCAGTTTGTACATCTGGGAGGTTTTATTTTCCAGATGTTTTAGCTAAGGCCTTTTATCTAATTGTCCACACAAAACAAGTGCTGTCCTTTTTTCCTTGGCCTTTCCTAGTTCTATTCACCTTTATTAATATATATTATTACTGAGTCTAGTTCATTTTCAGAACCTGTACACTTTTCCTGTGTTAAGTGGCCAACATGGCTGCCTTGAGACCAGTGCTTTAATCTTGGAATGGCATAACTGAGTAAAAGCATGGAATAAAATCGGTCTGTAACTGGCAATTATTCTAACTGCCTGGCACAGCATTTAAGCAGGTAGGCTAAGATGTGATTGTGTCAGTAATCAGGAGACCCTGTTCCTTGGGTGGCCCCTGTCACTGCTGGTGCTTTGAGGGATACGTGTCTGTGGGGTCTGGTTGTAAACTTGCCATTTTGCCAGAGATGGGCTACAGCGTAACTTCCCCTGCAATCATGCAGGTACGTTGAAGGAAAGTGGTAACCTGTTAGTTGAGAGCTGCACGTTCACTGTGGTGCAGCTACAGTGATGGATGAAGCACATCAGGCAGCGCTCGCAGCGGGGGACGGAAGCAGCAGCCCCGTGAACTGTGGCGCCACAAACCAACACACTGAACACGCGCTTGTACAGGAGAAGCGTCTGCTCCTCCGGGCCTGCAAGCTATTCCACACCATGTACTCACTCCTCATTAGCTACCTGCTGCAGAGGAATTACGGACAGAAAAAGGCAGAAGACAGAAGCAAAACTAATGGGAAAGATGTCAGCTCTCTACCTTTAAAAGCAATTTCAATAAAAGGTTAGCTAACTTAAATTTATTTGTAAAATGCTATATTATATATATAGCAAGAGCACATTGATATGACAAAGTACCACTGTTTAGAATCAATAACAACATTTTCCATGAAGAACTAAAAGCAGCACATCTCAGAGCAACAAAACTTCAGTGCGTCTGTACAGAAGGAGGAAAACTAGTCAGGCACTTCCTTTAGGGTGGTAACAATAAAAGCACCAGTATCCTTTGAGACAATACAATAGTAATGAAAATGTTAATTTGAAACAGACTTACTGTGCAAGACAAAGGCCTGGGTGCTCCTAGGAGCAGCTTGTAATAACACTGGTCTAAGCCAGAGTGAAACACAGCAGCATAGTACAAGACTTGGTTCGTATTTTACCTTTTTGCCAACACTATGAAGGAAAACTAGCGTGACCAGATTATGAGCAGGGCAACACAAAAACTTCCTGGAATCATCATTGTGTCTTACTTGTCACAAGCTCTTCACTAAGGGAGTAAGGCTGACTTTGAACAGGCACAGCCCTCATGACTGAGCACGTACCCAGGCCTGGCTGTGCCCCCTTACTCTGGCCTTGCCCAGCACCGAGCGGGGCCACAGCCCACCACAGACCCCGCTCTCCAACATCACCAGAACAGCCAAGACTCTGCTGTTCATGGTGAGCCCAGACAGCAGGGGTTAAAAAAAAACCTTAGTAACCAGGGTGCTGAGGTGCTTCTGCAGTCATATAGAGTGACATTTTCCCTAATAACTGTTTTCTACATGATTCTGGAGTACAGGAAGGCTGTACTTACTGGAATTGTTCTAAAAAAATATAAATTTGACTTGGCAAAGAAGTAAAATACCCTTAAGTCAGAAAGTCAGGCAGCCTAGAAAACAGGCAAGTTCTTCACATTCCGATGCATCCTTTTGCCACCCCTCTCTTTTTCTAACAAACCTCTACTAATTTACATCATCTCTCTACATGAGAAAATCTAGCATTTTTTAATTTAAGACTTGTTATATTAGCATACTAATTATATCTGAAGGCACATGTTAAAAATTCTTTGGATGTGCTGTGTGCTAGCAGTCTTTTAAATTTTCAGTAAACATCAGTTTGTTCCAGTAAAACAAATATATTAATTTTCAGTAGTGAATATTTCTCTATACTACAGCCCACAGGTCCAAGTTGCTATACCCACATACACATTGCACTCCTGTCCTTTACAAAATAAGCTTTAATTATTTTTTAGCCCTTCTCTCAGTTAAAAACAAAAACCCAACCCCCCAAAACAAAACCCAATTTTAAAAATAATTTAAAATTATGCTTATTGACTATTCTGCGTTAACTACTCACTGACACCATTATAACTCCATGCGGTCTCACCCACCTTTAGTCTGGCCTGAGGCATAAGCACCACTCTATCTCATACTGAGTTGTGATGATTTTAAAAACAAACAAAAACACACCCCCAAAAAGCTGAGAGTTACTCAAGCTTTTATAGGGATAACAATCTTTGATAGAGAGGTGAAATCATTCTGTTGCTTGTGCTTTTTAAAAAAAAAAAAATTGCAGAGAAAAGACAAAACTCTCATTGTTGATGCTGTGTCCTCCAGAGATGGCAGTGCTGATCCTAGTGTCCAGAACAGTGGCCAATTCAAACATCATCTTTGCTTGTCTGGGTTTATACAATGAGTGGTTCCCAGCACTGCGACAACTTTTCTTCGTTGACCGTGTTGACGACAATGTGGTCGCGATCATATTGTGCGCCCCCTGTAAAGAAAAATGCCAAAGTGTAGGTTTTTTTTGAAGAAAGAGACGTGCACTCTAGGATTCAGGGTGGCTCTAGGAAGTGCTGGTAGAGACAGTTTCTCTTCAGGATGCTGAAAAGACAAACTGATTTTTGTCACTGCTGCTGTTGGAATTAATTTTGAAACGGGAGGCTGCCGGCTCCTCTCCACCCCTTTTGCCTCCCCTCAGCTTTTTCAACCTGGATGGAAGGGAAGGAAACACTAGGATGCACTCAGTAGTAGCTCCTTTCAGACTGCCATTTCCCAAAAGTCAAACTTGGCTGCTCAGTCTCCCCTCAGCAGTTGTCAGTTGTCACTAAGCATCATAGAATTGTCTAGGTTGGAAGGGACCTTTAAGATCATCTAGTCCAACCATCAATGTATGATAAAAAACCCCACCACTAAACCACGTCACCGAGCACTATGTCACCTGTCTTTTGAATACCTCCAGGATGGTGCCTCAACCACTTCCCTGAGCAGCCCATTTCATGCTTAATAACCCTTTTAGTGAAGAAATTTTTTTGTAATATCCAATCTGAATCTCCCCTGGCACAACTTGAGGCCACCTCCTCTTGTCCTGTTACCTGCGATTTGGGAAAAGAGACCAACCCCCACCTCGCTACAGCCTCTTTTCAGGTAGCTGCAGAGAGCAAGGTCTCCCCCTCAGCCTCCTTTTCTCCAGGCTGAACAACTCTCTTCAGCCCCTCCTCATAAGACTTACTCTCCAGATCCCTCAGCAGCTTCATCGCCCTTCTCTGGACCTGCTCCAGCGCCTCAGTGTCTTTTTTGTGGATGATGTTTACACGATGAAGTAAGTTCTGCTGCTGACAGACAATGCAAGCATGACCACAGCAGGCACGAGGCCTGGTACTCAGCTACTGCTAACAGAATCACAGAATGTTCATGGTTGGAAGGGACCTCCGAGATCATAGAGTCCAACCATAGACAACCGTTTTAATCCTGTGTTTTGACCAGCTGCCTCAGAAGTCACATACACAGAATAATCACCCAATGTTCATCTGCTTCCACCGGCAGCCGAACATACCAGAATGCAAAGCATAACGCTTTCTGAGAAGGGCTTCATATCCTCACGTGATGCAATGCCAAGCGTGTTCCCGTAGAAGAGCACCATCAATGCTCTGACTTAAACTCGGAAACAAAGAAACGCTTGACTAGAGCGAGAGGTCAGAACTGACTCTTTTTCTCCCATCTAATAACTGCAGCAGCTGTGTCGGACGTGCATCTCATGTAGGACAACATACCTGCAAGTGGCAGGGATTATTCCCACTGGAAGCAGCCACCTGAACCAACTGTTTGTACAGAGTGCCAGGACACTCCTATGGACATCGTCTTTCCTTCTGCACCACTGCAGCCTCACACTCCCAGAGTGAGCAAAAGACAAGGCTGGCAGCTGAAAGCTTACAATGATGGGTGTAACCAATACGATTCCAGCAGGTCTCAGAAAGAAATATGCCTGGCACCTGGAGTCCTGCACAGGCAGGCACAATCAAGAGCAGCTCTTGTACTAAGGAAATCCCATCTCAAGCACTTTAGGTGATTTCCGCTTCAGGAGTTCTGGGGAAGACAATTTCTGGTGACACTGTCCCAAATCAGAAAGGCCTCTGAGAAGGTTAACACCAACATGATTTCCCTCCTGGCCATCACCAGACAATTAACTAAAAAGCAGCAAACAGCAGAAGTTCTTCAGGAAGAGGGGAAAAAGAAGGGAATATTGAATCAAATATTCCCACAGGAAAAAAACCCTAACCAGCAGCTACAAAAATAATAACATGAACTATGTAACTACATAGCTCAGTAATCACTGTGAGTGAAAAAAAAAATGTTGTAAATGGTGTCTGTACGTGGACATGTTATAATGGGAAATCTTTTCCAGTGGAACAGAAAACTATTTTCTTTGGTAGAGCAGTGCTCTGGACAAGGCTTTGTGCTGTGCCAGTACATCCACAAGGTGGCACTGAGGAACTGGGCTGTTGACCAACTGCATTAACTTGCAGAACTCATTAATGCTCAATTTGTGGTAAAGAATGGATTGGCAGAATTGGCAGAAATAGGTAAAGTTCCCACTGGGCTTTCTCAAATAAAAGCTAAATATACCTGCTCTTTCATATTTACTGTACGCATTTACTTTCTTTTTAAAAGACTGCATCTATACTTTCATCACCAGACCTATCCACTGCAAGTCCTTCCACTACAAATGCAGAATAGAGAGTTGTTTTTAACATGATTAACTGAAGACAAGGCAGCATAATAGTATGTCTGCCTGTTTGGTGCTACTCAGAACTGAGCTTACAAAGATATGCAGAGTCATTGTGACTAAAGACCATCTGTTGAAAGGAAGTATTTTTGATATGTTTATAATCAACCATCACTAGCTTTTTATGGCAATATAGATAATTTCTGACAATTTGTGCCAGTGTTGTATTATGGGCAGACATTGGATAATGCTTTTCTCACAGTTCTGATAGTCTTGACGTTTTTAGTTCTCAAGTGCTGACTGTTGACTCTGTTTCTTGGTTTTGTTTGTTTGTTTTTTTTGTAATTGCTGTAACTAATGCCACAGCATCAATGCAAAATTAGTTATAAAACACCCCAAAATGCAGTTATCTAAGAACATCTGATTGTGCCAATTCTGCCAATCATTCCTTTTGCTGCTTTTCAAGACCTCCTATGAAACCAAAGTTCAGAAACAGTATCTCTGCGAATCAAATCGCTGTGATGAAGGCGACTGCAAAACACCCGTCAAGTATGCACAGACCTTACGCTGCTACGGCAAGTCTCATGCTCCCAATAAAGGTATAGCCATTGATACACAAATGAAAAAAAACTTTTTACATCCAATCACATCAGTGTACAGTAGGGTATAGCTTTCCCAATATCCTTTGGCTGTTGCATCCACAACTACTATATAAGGAAATTTGCTCTATACAAATTAAAGTTAATGAGAAGCTAGGTTTTTCTTGCTTCAGCATTTTTAAATAATTACATTCACATCACCCAGTGCCACCTAAAATTAACTGAGGATATCTAGAGTGAGTGGACACTGGGAATACAAGATAAGCAAGTACTGTGAGTTACTAACTCTATGTAAGAAAAATGAAATTAAGTCCTAGGGCCTGTATAATTCAGGAGGTCAGACTAGCTAATCGGGTCTTTTTTGATTCTAGATTAAAGTAACTATAACACCATCCTTAATTTATAGGCACGTTTGGTGCCTATCCCACTGTAAATACCATGTAATTAAGACACAATGTAATGAGATAACACATTTGCTTACCTTTGATATCTAAAACCAGCTTGGGTTTCATCTTGCTATAAATTCTGCCATCAGGACTAATATGCCAATATTGTTTGTCTTCATTCCGCTCAAATGACAGACCGAGTTTAGAGCCAGGAGTTATAAGATTTCCGACAATCGTCAAGCAGCAATCCTCTGCCATCTGCATCATCAGAAAGGCAACAGCAATTATTCAAAAGGCCTTACTTCTAGTATCCACTGGTTTTTTATCAGATAGGAGAGATGTCAGCAGGTGCAAATGGAATCTAGGAACTAGTTTCCCTACAGGAATGTATTTTTTTTTTTGCCCCAAACTCAAGACTGCTTATTTTTCTTTTGTTAATGCTTCTGCTGACACTCTCCACTACACAAGAACATTAAAATAACCGTGCTGTATCAGATCAAAAGGTACAATTAGCACCTGCCTCCAGCAGTGGCCAAGAACAGATGCTATGGGAGATTACATTCACTCTGCTCTTGTATGCAGTATGTTCCTGGTAAACCCTCCCAGTCTACAGCAATTTCCAGCCCAGGGAATTTTTCCATGCAGAGCTGGTACCTTCAATATCCAGATGGTTTCTGTCCCATATGTGAATTTGTTAGCCACCTTCCACCGAGATCAATGTAACCCTTTTACAGGGACACCCTTCTGTATTATATCCCTTCTGTGGCAAGCCATTCCAAATCTTAACTACTACTATTAAATAGAAAATAAAATTTAACAATAGTTTGATAGTTTTATTTGATGGTCTCCTCACGCCCCCTTCTCCTCCCTACATTTGCAGAAACTTCAGTCACATAATCCCTCAAGCTGCCCTCTTTGCAAGCCAAAAGTCCTAGCTATTTTCTCTCTTCCTTGCACAGAAATCCTCCACCCCATCTGCTCATTCTTTTTTTTTGTTCTTCAATTGTTTCTAGTTCTGCAATAACCTTTTGAGATAAAGGACATGCTGCACAGTTTTAAGTGTATGAATTTCACAGTGTATCACAATAATATTTTCTTCTTTGATCTATATTCTTTTCCTGGTCATTTGTAGCACTTGATTTCAAAACTCTGCTTAAGAAAAGGACTGGAAAAAAAAAAATCAAGCTTCCTTGAAAATAATATTAAGGCTGTATTAGTTATTCTGTGTCAACAGTGATTTTTCAATAGATCACCATAAGCTACCTTGTAACTTCTGACTGGACTTCAGTGGCAGATGAAACAAACAGCCATCTACCATTGTTGATACGACCCAAAATTATCACACAGTTTTGCAAAAGCAGTCCTTGCTACAATAACGTAGAACTGAAGTAAGTCAATTTAGTTCTGCAGTTCTGAAATTCTCATCCGTACGCAGGCCACCACTTCACCCATCTCCAAGCAGCTTGTGAAGAGTGAGGAGACCTGAATTCATATCTGCTTTTCATATCTGTTTCTGAGAAAATTAGCAGAATGACTTTCATAACCTGTCTACTGGTTATCCCACCTACCTACAACAGCCCTTCCTTGAAAGCCTCGGGCATAGCTTAAGGTGCTGTGACTCAGAGTCAGTGAGATGACCTAAGCTTGCAGGAAGAAAGGCGCAAGTTCTTCCTTCCAATGACCCATCTCTGCCTACGTGCATGCAACCACCCACCTGCCCACTTAATTTCCTTTTTAAAATGTGGTGACAGTGTTTTTTGGGTGCAGAATACATTTACTGCCATTGAACAGAAAGATGGCAGAGCTCTACAGGAATTGAGTCATTTCAGATCCCTGTTGCCAGCTTGCACTCTGCACTAAGCTGCTGATGGCTATACAGCACCAGCTGCATATCTTCTGTGCACAGAAAAACTGCTTTATGGGATATGGAGACAGGGACAAAAACCAAGAGCATTTATTTATCCAAAGCCATATAACACCACAGTGTCATGATATGAATACTTTCAGTGAAATGTTTGAAGGCACTAGCAAGACACAAGTCTTTTGCATGCAATATTAAAGCTTTTAGCTTACTTTGCACCATTTTGCTGTCTGCATAAATCTCTCTTACTACTCCATGTGTCCTGTAAACATGTCCAAACAATGCCTTAGCTTATTAACAGTAAGATTCTTCCCTCCAGCATAGATGACATAGTTATAAAGGGCTCCTTTGAAGTTATACAATCCTATAGAAAAAGTTCACATGATTCTTTGCAGGCAAACTGTTTAACAGTATTAAAGTAACTTAATTTTCTTTGCCTCGCATCCCTACCTAAGACTGTTCATGCTTAACCATTATGAACTGAGCATACCTCTGCTCACCTCAATGACAATTCACACATGATTAGTTTTATGGACTGTGAGAAAAGTAGGACTTCATTTGGAAACTTGTACAGAGGGATGGAAAACGGATGAATTTGACAAATACAGGGTTAACCAGGAAAAACAAACCAAAATGAAACAAACAAAAAAGCACCCAAAGAGTAGAATTTTATCTTTAAGCTTGCCTGAATGCAGCAGAGGATACAACCTACGTTACACTATAATTGACCTATCTCAAGGTGTGCATAATTGAAAATATTTTCTGGAAGAGTCCACATTTTAAAAGGTCTCCCCTGCTTTGACTCTTATGATATTTTCACTGTGGAGAAAGAGGGTGTGAAAGTGGAAGGAGCTCACAAAGAGCAGACAATGATGTTCTGGTGTTGATTGTACTTATGAGGCTACTGCCCTTTACAGGAAAAGTAAATCATAACAAAAATACCTCAAAATTTCAATTACATCAAAAAAAGGTATCATACAACTAGTTATATAACCTGAAAAAGCCATAATTCAATAAAAAACCCCACCCAAAACCCAACCCCTCCCAAACGATTGTATTACAGCTGAAATGGAATAAGGCTATAAAATAAATTAAGCTAATACAGTAGGAATTAAATTCAGAAAAGCCTACTACTGGAGAAGAAAAGAGAAAATTCACATTGAACTTGAACCTCACCCGGCACCTTATGAATCCATCCTGATAAACCCAGATTTGATCATCTGAGTCTGTATCTTCCGCAACCTGTATTCTGAGAAGATTCAGATTGTCTAAGTTGCCATCTGCTGACATGAATTTTCCCGTTTCCTTGTTTCGAAGCCTGAAGTACACACGTTTCTGCAGAAAACACAACTCTTTAACACGTCCTGCTCTGGTTAACGACAGAGCAATTACTGTTCAGTGATGCACCCCCTGCCTCCCTCTTTTTCAGAATGCTTAACTTTTCTGTTCTAGAATTTAATTCCAAAGTTTATAAACAACCAGGACAAGCCAAGTTTTGCCAACAGAGAATTTTAGGCTTTCCTATGCACCGAGATCAGCACGAAGTGGAAAGCAAAGAATTTTTAGCTCACAGCAGCACTAACTTCTCTCTGCTGACTTCTTGCATAGAAACCCTCAGCTTTCTCAAAGGGTGCACTTGTTCAGGGCTGCTTATTTCACTGGCAGCAAGTATTACACTGCATGTTCATGCTGCTGCTTGTTGCACATTACAATTCTGTTTAGACAAGCTCTCAGCCAGGAATAATGCATTTTGACTGCCCTAACCTCTGCTGAAGGCTATACAAAGACAACGCTACGACAGCGAGCAAATGCATTTGGTTACAGGTACAAGTAAGCTGTGAATTACAGAAACCTTTTTCCTCAATAAAACACGGCTCAGCAAGAACCTCAGATGTTCAAGCTCAGAGGACTGCTGCAGCACTGGACCAAAGCACATGGTCCTTATTTAGAGAACAAAATGAAAAGGACACCACGAAAATCAGCTTAGCATTAGATGTGCAAATTACTCTGCTGTGTAATAAGCAGGGAAGGAACTTCCCCCTTAAATCAACGCAAAATCACTACTAATTGAAGTATCCCATTTTGTTGACCACCTTTCTCATTCCAAAAATGATGCAGGTAGTACAGACAGTACACCAGTGACCAGCTTGGGTGCTAATTATAAAGTAACTTATAACAATTTAGATACAGTAGTTCTAGCCATTATTTGTTAAAATAATTTAGCCAACCCTTATATGCTGTCTTCTCTACTTTGGTTTAAAATATGCTTAATGAACAGTTTAAGCAGTAGGACTGCAAAGCTAGGTAGCATAATCAAATAGCTATTATTACAAGCGAAACTCTAGAGCAATTTCTTTACACAATTGTCATTTAGTGAAGCTTGTGACATGCATCAAAACTGTAACATTGCTTTGAACTGTATAATATTCCCCCACCTCATTACAAAATATAAAGTAGTACTTGACAATCTCATGTCAGAGCCTACTCACCTGCAGTAAAGGTCTCAGAGAGCCTATCTGACAATAGCCACTCATTTTATACCAATCTGCAATTTCATTCGGTGATAACAACATCTGACGCCCCCTGTAATTACTATGCTCATAAATTATCCATCTATGAAAGAAAGAAAAATAAAAGACAGAATACTTTTACTGCCAAATCCTACTTCTGAATCAATAAGTGGGTTTAACAGAAATTTGTCCAAAGTAGCAGTAGTTAGCTTTAGAAAGTCAATGACCTTCTGTCAATGACAGGTCTTCAACAATAATAATAATTACATGACATCCAGATTTAGATCAGCAGCATTAAGATGAGTACACTGCAGTTCACATTTGAAAGGCCTGTTATTTAAAAATTGTAAGCTGAATGAAACAAAGCACTTTCTTGCCTTAAAGGGAGAACCCAACTTTTAAATATCATCTGTTTTCAGAAGGTGTATGACTCCTTAAGGAGCACGTATATATATGCTACATATGCTGTATGTGATAAGATTGCTGCATGTGTAGAAGCAGTAGTTCTGTGTATCTTAATTTGGGCAGGACTGACCCACATGGAAAAGAACTACTAGGGATGAAGACTGCAACAAGCAAATACTGGAATTGCAACAGGGTGAAGTTCCCTAGGGTATTTTGATAGAGGTTTTATTTCAGAACACCTTTCTTCTTTCCAAATACCCGAAAGACTAAAAATAAAAGGAAGGGTGGGGGGGAAGCACATAGGAAAAAAAATCTTTAGCATACCCTACCACACATCCAACCACACTTGCAATCACATTGAGAGCAATCTGTCAGAACCTGATTTCTCCTTCTCTGCTGTTGGCAGAGGCAGTAAATTACTAGACTTTGAAACAGACTGCAATACAGTGAAATCTGTTGAGTTCTCTCACACTGATTTGGTGGGACTGTCCAACAGCCATAGGCTTTTGAGTACACAAACACTCAATATGCACATTTTCCCTGTTACCTCCTTTCCTCTGACTGATTTGTCAGTAGACATCTATATCCAGAAAAAAAAAACCACCATCACCTTAATTTTGGTGCTTTTCACAGCCTAATAATCTATGCCCAGATATGAAATTAAGAGAATTATAAAGCAGACTTCTCTCAGCAAAGGAAAAGAAGGCAAAAGCCCCTTCAATAAGGGAGGCACCAGGGGCAAGGACACTCTGAAACCTGCATTTTGACACATTTGTCCTGGGTTGAGAGACACAGGACTAGCTTTTTTTCTAATGCTGGCAAAACCTGCACTTTTAGAAGACTCTAGTGTCTGAATTCATGAAAGCATTTACTTTACAGCCAGCCAGGTTCTGTGAGACTAAAGGTCTCAGGGTTTTTGAGTCTTGCCAGACGCAGCTACAGGGAGCAGCAAGGCCTGGGCATTTGACCCAAGCTGGCCAACAAGATCACTTCATGACACGAATGTCACATTCAATATAAACTAGAAGAGTTTGCTGCATAGCTCTCTCTCCCTTGATGGCGGCGGTCCAGACAACTCCTTGCCCCACTTCCAGACCCCCAAGGCCTCCCTTTCCTCCCAGAACTGTTGCACTCGCAGTGTCTGACATTTGCTGTCCACTGCTGGGAGTGCACAGCTGCCTGCTGAGAGAACTGGCTGCGTATAATTCTTGTAGGCATCATACATCAGTAACAGGATTAATACTGGTTCTTTAGTATTATTGTTAATTATTTATTCTTATCCTATTAAATATATTTACATTTCAACCCTCATGTTTCTTTGTGTTTCTTGTTTCCCCCCTCCTGGGTGCAGAGGGCTGACAGAATAATTGTCTGAACGACAAAAAATTGTTATGAGTTTTCTGGAACCATAACACACATTTCAGCAGCTGACACTGCTAAAATAAAAATCAGAATTTTCATATCATACTCTATACATTTTTAGTGAAGTACTAGAAAAAGCATATATATTCACTGGACAGGAAACATGCACAGTTCAACGACTCCATTACCCAGAATCACAGTAACCATGTTTTTGGCAAAAAAGTAACTTTTGTCTTCACGTTATCTCACGTAATGAAAAGTAAGGACGTTGTGGCTATGGTGAAAGATACTGAAATCTTGGGAGATTTAAGAATACGGAGCATGTAGCTTTTCTTCTGACCTTTACATTTCAATCTTCAGTTTAGTGTGCTAAGGAAACTCTTTGACCAGCTTATCCAGGTGGGGAAAATGGTTTGCTCTACAGCTCTGGTATTAGCTGTCCACTTGAGGGCAGTCTTAGGCTATCCAACAGCATCACTCTAACACTCACCTTGGAAATTTACCTCTTCCAAAGAGCACATTTAAGTGCAAAGCAACAGTAACGTGGCTCTATTGTTAAAAAAAAATGTCACATTCTTCAAGTTACAAAAAACCTGAACATATACTTGGGGCAAGTACCTTGGAAGTTGAAGCTAACAACAGAGGAAAACCAGAAGAGAAATTTAACAGATCTGCTGAAACACTGGAAGAAGATAGCACAGTAGTTTTCTAAATGCTTAAATGTTTTTAAGCTTCATGACAGACTATTTTTAACAAGATCTTTGAAAGTAAATTTAGACAACACAACCGGTTAAAAATAACAAATTTAACTGCTAAAATTTACAACACAGCTCCTGAATTAAATGAATTCTTACTCATGCTAAAAGGGTCCAAATCACAATCTGATTGTACCACTGTGTCCATAACATCAGGTAAAAGGATAAAGGTGAAGACTTCTTAAAACATTTTGAACTTACGACATATGACACAGATCACAAACTGAATTGTTTTTATTCTTTTCTACAGTTGATACCTAAACCAAGAGCACAGAAGTCAGTTTTAAGGATGCTAGACAATCTGGCTTTTATAATATGGCATGAGAGAAGACTCTAATTTCCTTTTGAGCTTTATTCATTTTTTTTTTTCAACTTCAGCACAGGGGACCAGTCAAAGAAAAAATTGTTGATGGAAGAGGATGCGAATAGGTTCTCCATTAGTGCACTGCACGCATTATGATATTCTAATTTTATACTCCTAACTTATACATTCAAGAGTCTGTATTTTTTTCTGTTGAATAAGTACATCATTCTAAAGAATCAAAAAGTGATTTTACACTTACACGCCGCCAAGGACTTGAACTGAAGCTATTCGAGGATTGTATCCCAGGAACTGAAGATTTAAGATTTCTGTACTGAATTCAATTTTCTTCCCTTGGAAGCCCACCTTTTCAAAAAGAGCTATGCATGGCTCAGACAGCTCCTGCAAAAAGGAAGGTGAGCACTTTTATAGGATGCCAGAACTCTAGGTGGTAACTGTGAATATCATTACACAGCCCTTTTATATCAGAGGTTTATTTTGATTGTTTAAGATCAAAGACCCTGGATAATGATTTTGTTCTGCAACAGGTTACTTAAAATAAATTTATAAAAAAAAGTAATAAAAAGCTCTTATATAAAACAAGAGATCTTCTTGCATGGCACATAAAACTTCCTTATCTTAAGGCACACACAAATGTCTCTGTGGTTGATTCTTGTGTAATCTCTTAAGTATGTTTTTAAATACATTTTAATTAATGCCATATCCCTCTTCCATTGCACTAAATTCCACTTGTGGGAATTTTCACTTCCAGACCTGCACATAGAGTAAGATACAATTGATTTCTACAGCTTCAAAAAATGACAAGCATGTCTCACTGTTTATCACTTACGGCTCTCATTTTTAACTCCTGTAGTAGGTTATGGAAACATCAATCCCTGACTAGACAAAAGCTTCAAGATTCATACTTCCAAGGTGAAGTTCACAACTCAAGCAAAAACTGTAACATCTGAATCCTCCAAACTGCTGTGGGGAGCTGATCTTCTCCCTCTGTCAAAACACTTCTGGTGTCAAAAGGATTCTGCCCATATGAAGCTCCCTGCATCACTGAATCCATTTTAAATGCCTTTTAGATAATGCATCTTGGACTCTTTTTTTCCTCCGTGGGTGGCAAGGTGTCTGTAATGGACTAGAAATAACCTCTCACAATTAAGGCCTTCCCCTGGAAGCTGAGAGGTAAGGGTTTGAAAAGCCTCAGGGTGAAGTCAATTAAGCCTGAGCGTCCTGGTGTTAGCTTACGCTCATAGATAGAGGTGACCCCACCACTCCCTTTCTTGCAAGTTTTCCAGCAACGACTGCACAAAGCCACCGCCAGAAGAGCTCCTTCCTGCTGCTCAGCATGCTCGAGACACATCAACTGGATGGGGAACGCCCGACATGACGCCAAGTCTCGACAGACCCACATCTGGCCTCAGGCATGGAAACAGGCCCTCCAGGGCAGACGGTGGCTCTGTACAGGCACAGCAGCGGGTATCTGTGCTTCTGTGTGACTTTGTTCAGCAAAACCTCATGTCTACCAACTTCTAGACAGTGTTTAAAATTCCTCTTTAATCTTCCTTTAGATGGCCCCAGATGACAACGTTGCATAAGCATCACCATTATCCCCGCAGCAGTCCAGTTTATGGCACAGCAGCTGAGCTGGGCCTCCTGATGGCACCCACGCTGTGGAAAATGCCAGGAGAGGTCTCCCAGCTTACTCTGAAAAAATCAGAGTACGCTCATCCCCACCACAAAATGTTAACACCAGTTAGACTGTCATGCAGCATCACAGGTAAAGAGCCCAACAGGAAGGGTTACACCATGAGGTCGTGTGGTGCCTCTGACCCCTCAGCCCTTTGAGAGACCCACACCTGCACCCTGAGACTTGCTACTGGCCTCAAGTCACATGCAACGCTTCAGAAATAACCGACGTACAAAGAAAACACACAGGCAGAAAAAGAAATCCTCCAATTTTAGGCCACACCTTCCACTCTGGGCATATTTTAGATTCAGCAGCACCACTGTTGTATAAAATGTTCCCCACAGAGAGAAGTGCAAGGTCAGCTCAAGTTTTCTTCCAATACTTCCCATATAGCCCACTGTATGAAGCTGCTGCTCCCTTTATATCTACATTCAGTTACTTCTCAGAGTTGCCCATTAAAAAGAAGTATTTTCAGCATAAACCACATTCATAGTTGATTTTACAGTATGTTCAGGAAAAAGAACCTGTAGCAAATTCAAGAAGGAAAAATGCTGGTTTTATTTTATCTGCAGCACAAGCATGTGGCACATGCAAGACAAGCCCAGTCGAGCAAAGATACAGTGGTATAAAACAACCAAAACCCTTGAGCTTATGAATAAAAGCCCTTTTAACTTTTACTTCCAAATTTATTGACCATCCCTTTCATTTCCTTTTTTTATGGTTTCTTAGAAATGGATCCCTGCAAAGGAGAGTTAAATTAGGTAAGTGTAGTTAATGTGACATATTAAAATAGCAAAGGTGCTTCTTGTATAGAAATGTCACAGAAAAAACACAAGGAAAGTAATGGGAACAGCAGATGGTGGGAAGGAATTAAGATTGGTACTGCCAAAAAAAAAAAAAAAATAAGAGTCCCAAAATAAATCTGAGAGGTGAAACCAGTATTTAGAATAGTATTTTATAAAAGCTTGAACTTTATAAAAAATGAACAATATAATATGATCACTTCCACCTAACTCCTTATTTTCTGTGTTCTAGGTTACTAATAAACTGCTGAGCAAAAGGACCCATTTTCCCCTTCTCTACAGGTAAGAAGCCTCCAAAGAAGGAAGCAGCAGCGCATGACTTGCAGACAGACGCAGCTCCATGTCACTGTCTGAAGTGTGATAAATTGTAGGGCTAGCAAAAGTTTCAGCAGTTCTAAGAACTTAAAAAGAACCATAGCATTGGCTGTTTTAACATGACAGTTTGTAAGTAAGCTGATCCTTCCAGCTTGGGCAAAAAAAAGAAAAGAAAAAAAAAGGCATTTTAAACTCAAGAACTCAATACTGACAGGTGCAAAAAACCCCTGTTTTTTAATTGATGGTGGCGATCACCCACCAAACTTGGCCAGAAACACCTCTGTTGTTTTTAATAGGATTGGTCTACTGGCCAGCCAAATTGTTCAGAAGGCAGGCACACTTGCTGCAGATGTTTGTTTATACTCTACATCCAAATGCTCTGGAGACATGAAAGAGGATGACACATTTTAGCTCTCCTTCGTCAACTGCTGCATCACTACCTGGTTGCCAAAATTACAGTGGAGTGCAATAAAGTTGCCAAATTCAAAAAAGAGAGTCAATAGCGTATTCCTTTTTTAAAAATGAGTACCATCTCTTCATATTGCAGTAAGTTCCTGGATTCTTGACCACATTTTGCTACTAATTACTTTGATCTTAAAAGATACTTGCAGATTCTGTTGTGATCCATCATAACGATCGGTTATAGGCTTGAACAAACTTGTTCCTCACCACTGATGAGTTACAAAATATGTAAATGTTGTTTAGTTTGTATCCACCACACATAACAACAACACTGATTTTGCCAAATGGCATGAGGTGTTGCTTTACTTTATCTAGAAGGGTACATTATTTCATGATTAACTCAAATTGCATTTCCTTGATGATAGCAATAGTGGTTTATAATTACATGTACTTCATGCAAAGTTGCTTAGTTAAGTCTGCTTTTTTAATATGCATAAAAAACAAGGTCTTCAGTACAGATATTTCTTCACACTGTCTTACTGACATTTCTCAACCCACTCTAAGTGGTCTCTCTTACTAGGAAATAAAGAGTCTGACATATGCCTGACTCCTTTCACAAAAGGCCTTTCTTGAAGAAGCTGTTATTAACGACACTGATGCCAGGCAGCTGCTTCTATAATGTCCCCTCCTTTGCAAAAACAGCACGGGGTCAAAAAAACTGATTGCAGCTGGGACATTTAACTGCTACTGTGTAGAAAAAGACAAAAATACTCCTTTGCTGTCTGTGCATCCCTAACTTTTTTACTGTTGCAAGAAACGGCCAGTCAGAGTCATAAATGTACTTAGCTTTACGTTACAATATTTCTAAGAGCTTTACTTACAATATTTATAATCCGTAAAGATTTTAGAACTGCTTGGGGTGAGCAACCCATTGCCGTCAGATCAGGATAGATGCCTTCTTCTAATACATACTGGTTACCGGAGAATTCTTCCTGGTCATACACTACACAGCTGCAGGAAGAAGAAGAAATTGCCTCTTAAAGAATTCTGTGTAAGTAAAACAATACTACTATTTCTCAGTCCTTAGCAAGAGCTACCAACAGAGACACTATTTACAAGGTTTTGTGCTAATAAGCTAATAAAGATTGATGTGTAAACTACAAAGCCTTGTTGTCTATAAGCCCCCATATGTGAAACCACTTCAGGTGTTAGAAAGCTGTTGCTTTTTCATTCAATATAACTTACCTGCCATCTAAAATTTTTGAAGACTTCACAGCAAATGAATCAATACAACTGGTGTTTTCTTCAAATATTTGGCAGTTACCCTTGAATTCAGGCTCTGAAAATAACTGGACCTTTAAAAGAGTTACAGACATTTAAAACCAATTCATTCTTCAACCTTCAGTAAACACATCTGTACCATTACTTCTATAACTACATTCAAACATACTTAAAACACCCAGATTTCCTTAGTTACATATATTATTTGTTAGCTCTTCAGTGCTGCCATCCTTCTTCAAGATAGAAAGGTAACACCACCAAAAATTAGTTCTGGCTTTAAGTCACTCAGTAACACACAAAAGAATTAAAACAATGTTACCAAAATTAGCTCCTTGGACTAGCTGCTGAAGAAGATTTCTAAATTCCCACAGTATAGCCAAAATCAGCACATCTTTACTGAAGGGCCATAAGCAGTTTTGGTTTAGATTATTAATGCATTTAATCTCAAAAATGCCTACTCTTCCCACTAAATGGAAACTGTGTCTCAGAATATAAATGGTGTATAATCTTGGCAAAGTATCCAGACAGCACGCCAACAGGCACAGTATATATTCCCAGGGCAGATGGGCTTTATGCGCCTGTTACAGCTATAGTTACAGTCATGTCGGTGCTTCTCTCTCTGCTCAGAGAATAAGAGAAGATACGTCACCCAGAGTCTTTTGTCCTTGTTAAAAAAAAAAAAAAAAATTCTAAGCAGCAAACCTGTTAATTTGGTTGAAGGATAATTAACCCTGATCACACAGAAGTCATTCGCATTATCACATGCCTACCAGCTTTATTCACCCTTAGCAGAGATACGAGTGTGGGCATGTACAGCATTCTCCGAAGAGGAACATGCTGACGAGGGATGCAGTCTGTTGACTACAAGCCATTACTTCTTTGTTTCCTTAGGATAAGGTCTTAATAGACGCATAATATACAGATGCAAATAATTTTTCATGCACACAGCTGAAAATAAGCAGCCTTGAGATTTTTATTCCCCATAGTTTATACATTATCCCTATGCAGGAGATGCCAGTGAGGCATGCTACTAGAATGCAAAATGAGACAGCTAAGACTTCTCTCCCTAGTTTCTAGTTCCACAACATGCTCACCACTTTGACTGAAGTGAAAATAAAGTAACTTTGTACAGGGACAAACATGAAAAGGTTCAGAATTATGAAAGGATGAAAAAAGCCGCCTATTAGTCTCATCATGAAAACTATGTATTAGCACTTGCACACAGGAGACAGTCCAACGTAAAAATATGTTAACTCACTGAACAGACAAGTTCTCCTTGCCATTTCCTTCTCCTAGTTATTGACAAAGACAGCATTTACTTTTAAGCAAAACTCAGCCGTATTTGTGAGTGAATGAGACTTCCCTTCTAGTGCAACCACCATGAGCAGAACAGTTAACTAAAGAATTGGGTTCAAAAGGAATTAAGTCACACCCGTACCACGAACAACATCTAACTTGCAGAGCCCTTGCCTCAGCAGCAGACTCCAGGTACCCACATCTCTGCACAGAGAGCTGCGGGCTCCAGCTCCTCAGAGCAATCACCAACGCCCCAAAACAGCTCACTTGCTGAAACAAAGCATTGCCTGTGCCCTGAGAAAGTATAATAAATCCTACCTTCCTTAGGCCTTAATGTGCCTTACTTAAGGGATTTGGAAAGCAGCCTTCCTTCACCTGCAGCTCCCACTCTTTGTCTGACTAGATAAACATATACCTGGGTGTTACACTAGACAAAAAGCCATTTCTTTATTTCTACGTTACAGACAGTACATAGTGTGTTTCATGAACTTAGAGTAGTATCTTACCTTGACTTTACGCCTTTCATTTCCAACAATATCCTGCAAAAATTTGGAGGGAACAAAGAAGGAAAAAAATACTTTAAACAATGATAAAATAACAAATATACAAAATTATACAACTAATGGTTGTTTAAAGATCGTAAATAAATTGAATTTATTATACAGAAAAAGCATATCTCCAAAATACTTCAGAAAAACTTGCAAAACAAGTATAAGATGAACTCCTTACCATAATGATGGGCTGAACTGAAGAGATTTTGCAATTCTTTCCCCCCCATGCTTCAACGCTGGGATATAGCCCTTTAGCCAGTATATACTGCTCCCCTGTAAACTCAGGATTCTCATAAGCCACCCACCTGAGAGACACAGAAAAAGAGGGTGATGGGTAGGAGTCACACTATTTTTCCAAACCACAGATGTATATATTCACTACTGTCTTAATGTAGTAACAAATAAAAATTTTCTCCCCTCAAGTGCTGAAATGTGATGCTATAAAACCCTAAAAAATCCCAGGGACCTGATACTCCAAAACACATGCAAATTTCACAAAATCCACTCTACTACACTGATATTAATCAGTGAATTAGCTGAAGCAAACTGCAAGTTAAAATACATCATCTGCTAGATACCCTAGAAGCTGTCTTCAATAAGAATAAATAGAATTGTGAGACATCTCAAATATTTTATCTAGTTGAGTTCCTCTCTAGAAAAAGAGATGGCTACCAGAATACAATTTTTTGGATAAAACTGGCTTTCAGAGTTATCTGGGCAGTAAAGATAGGAATACTGATTTTTTTAATGTTGCCTGTACCTACAGTTCTGTTGTATTTAAGCAAACACACACCCCAACAGAAAGCACAGTTACAACAACAGGCATATAGGCTAATGCGAGCAGGCTGTTCTCTGAATATCACAAACATCAGCAGGAAGAACATCCTTGAAAGTTAAGCTTTAAAACCATCACAAATCTGAGCAGATTAATGTATTTAAATTTAAAGCCACTATTATGTGAGCACTTAGATCTCATGCCTGACACAGGCCACAGTTCAGATTTCTGCATTAAGACCGTCTGTCTCAGTCAGAATATGCCTTTTTGAAAGATGCAGAGCTCTTGAGATATACACTTGAAGTATTACAAAAGCAATCAAATCTCTACATATCTCTCTCCAACATTCAATTGCCCCTGCTATGCTTTATTTCTAGTCTGAAGTATCTGCTATCAGCTTGCCTGGCTATGCATAGTCATTCAATAAACCTTCTATTTCGGCATTCTTCTAACCCTGGCTCCATACTGAAAGCCCAGATAAAGCATTCCCACATTGGCACTACATCTGGTTTTGTGATAACCTGCATTAACTCCTGTTGCCTTTCACTGCTGGGCTTCCCAAACTTCCCCATAGTTATATTTTGGCCTCTTTTTAAACTCATCGTTTTGTGGTGTTTGTTTTTTTTCCCCCCCTCCATTTGATGATTCTGGGACTTTGAGTACTGCAAGTACAACTAGCCACAGTAACAGCTGAGTTTCATTCATTGTATTTATGCAGGGATCAGGACATCTTGCTGGTTCCTGGTAATCTTCCACTCATAGTCAACCACCTTTTAATTTTAGCCAATGAGTGAGTGTATACTAGGTTATGCTAAAACCCACTTTCAGAGCAGTTTTCTCTTACAAGTTTTCAACAGTAACAAAAAAATTCACATCATAAAGCAGGAAAATTACACGGAACTTAAAATTTGCATTGAAGGCTACCTCTCACCAGCTAAATTCACCATAAAATGGTCTACATGTGTCGAGCAACTGGATTCTATTAAGCTGTAGTTTTATTCCAAGAACAAAATGCCAGAGTCTCTGCAAATATAAGAAGTGGGATAACTTCAAACTGAAATAAAGCTGCATCAACATGTATATGCTGAGAGTATGAAATTTGTATTATTTGTCCGTGGCAAACACACAGTGATTCACATTTATCACTATTCACATCTCTTGGTTTGCCTCAGATATAATCAATTATTTTAGCTTGTTATGCACTAATTACTGAAGGCACATTTCAAAGCGCATTTCAAAATCACTTCACCGTAATTCATCAAAGAGACATCGGTATGTACAATAAATTGAGCAGGCAGTTCAAATGACCCAGGTGTGTCTATACCTGTATGCCACATACACCTAAAGCTGTGAGTGAGGCTTCCTCAACCAATTTCTTCAGCAGACGTTCATTAGATTTTTTCACTGCACAAATGCCAGTATACAGCTGCAGTGCATGACAGTTTAACTTGATTGACATCTACACAAACAAGTGTTTCTGATATTAAGTGAATGATAAAACATGCCAGATGCCTCCTCAGAGTATCTCAATAGCAATTACTTCATTTCAGCCTATCTAAAAAGAAACCTGAGGACAGAAGTAACCAACGTGTCTCACTTTAAGCAGATATTTATGTTGAAATCAGTGGGATCTAAATAATCCCACTCTCCCATGCAAGTCAGCCCGTGCAGTTAGAGAATTTCTGGAGTCAGGGATTATAAGTGAAATACTTGCGCTTTTCCACTTCATTCAGAAACCCATACAAGCTGCTGAGAGCAGTAATAACATCATCAAGGACAGGCAGCTGAATTCAGTACCAGCTAAACCTGTCAGACCTCAAGACTATCCCCAAGGAAGAAGCAGTGCCTTAATCCAACTTCTGACTAACAGAAAAGCCTGGAAAGCAAGTCATCGCCTCCATATCCAAGCAAGAGAGTCACATCCCAGCTGCCAGGCACCACAAAAACTGAAGTACTGCTCCGCAGCACAGCAACAACAACCCTGCCCCAAAGGGAGCGAGTTCTCCTGACATAACACTTTTTGTAACCCCCAGCCCTACAAATTGCCTCAGTTCGGCTGAGCAACAGCCTCCTCCCAGGCTGCTGGCAGGGTAGTGCTGGAGACCTTCACTCCTCTGCACCATCCACGTCCCTGCAACCACAGATGTAGAGAAAAGTGTCAATTATAGATCATTGATACTACTACACGCACAGTATCTTTCCCCAAAGCCTTTTACATGTGATACCTAGGAAGCACAGCTCCAAATGGAGTCTAGAGGAACAGCCATGTAAACAATTCAGACACGGATAACTTGTCAAAAATCAGCTTTAACCATGATTAGCCCAGAATTCATTTTACCTAACTTTATCTTTTAAAATATTGGCCATTTCTTATCACATATACTCAAATGTTAGCTGAGAGGGGTAACCCCCCCTTTTTGCACAGCTCAGACTTATTTTAGGATAGGACAGATTACCTAAATCCTGGAAGGACCTTCTCTTTCAGCTGCAGAAGAAATAGTAACACCTTCATAAACTAAATGCCATAGCTGTAAAAAGTAAGTTTTCAGGCAAAACAGCACTGCTTCAGGCCTGAAATAGAATCCATAATCTTTAAAGCTTAAGTACTACATGGAGTCAATGGGTTTAAATTGGACTACACACGCTAATCAGATAGACCAAGAGGGACTACGGAGATAACTGTCACATGCAGATTGCAGAATTATTAACAGAGGTAATAAAATTCTGTTTATAGTAAAGAGAGGGAACAGGTTCTTTACCACACCCCTTCATGCTTGCGATTCCTAGTATCCCAGGGACACGCGAACTTTGATTTCATGATTCCTTGAAAGGTTTTTTCAAATTTCCATTCAGCTCAGTTCAGAGACAGAGGGAAGTGGAAGATTTGTTTGAAATGTTCTCCCATGGGGTACCCAAGGGCTCTTGCCCTTTTCAGCTCCCAAGGGAGGTTTGTTCTTGTATCTCATGTCTTGGTTTCACCCATGTTTCCTTCCCAAGTGCATCTAGATTAAATGTAATACATTCTGACTCCTGTATATGAACTACTCATTACCTAATGATTTCCTTAATATCACTATCCATATGTGCACTAGAAGCAGCCAAATCTGTACTGTGGACTAATTACTTGAAAATTAGGGGAAAACCAGGCTGATTACAGGACCGCAGTAAAACAAACGCCCACATTAAAAAAAAAAAAAAAAATCTGAAGAAGTTCTTCCACTAAGTTCAAAAAGCATAAACTAAAAGACAGGGGCTTTTTCAAGTTTTTTGGCAGGAATTTGGTGTGTTTATGGACAAAGAAAAGGAACACTTCAAATGCAATTCCTGTTATTTTGATCATTATTACATACAAGCTTGAAGTGATTAAGTGGAAAGGAAACCAAAATTGTACAACAGTTGAATTTAGTACTTGCTGAAACTTGTAAAGGTTGTTACCTGTTGCTAGTAAATACTTCCATTTTCTGCCACTTAGAGTCCTGCCAACTTGGGAGAGAAGATCAAACCCTACTTAAAAGAAGAAAGGCCTCTCCTATCTTCAGGGAGCCTGGATTGCTTTCTCCAGCCCTAACGGCAGAAGAATAAAATACACTCGAATTTATGTTTGCCCAATCTCTGAAGAATGCTGAGGAGTAAAACATTTATCAATATTAAAAAAGTCGACCCTTGCCACCTTAGAAAATATTTTTATGATGTTTTCACAATAGATTTAGTAAACAAGTGAAAATATTGCTTGAAAACATTATTCAGAAACACCAATAGCTGAAAATTTCCATGCAGCTACTGCTCAATTACCCCCAAAAAGACTATTCTCTTCCCAAACACAGAGCTGGGCTGTCTTCAGCACAGTTTAAAGATGCAATTTAGCTTAGAACTTGTTCAGTAGTATCTGTGCTCTGATCTGGCTTTCTTTTCTTTGATATACCCTTTAAATTACAGAGTGATCAAATTAATTATGTGGGAAATATAGATCTGTTACCTCTTACTGCTGTAACTGCTTAACCCAGAAACCTGTAATTAAACTGATACGAAAGGTTCAGGGCTTCTTACATTTTTGACATTCTTTTAATGATGCAGTTTCAATACAATACTAGGAAAGTTACTTCAAAATATTATGACAAGCTTTTGTTGAATCTGTCACAGTTCACTATGACATCATGCATGTTACAGTCCAAACAGCTCAGGAAATTGCTCAATAGATTATTCATCACTCCATGACTGATTTCTTGGAAGGAAAGATATAAAAATTGTGTACCTGAACAGCTACTTAACACTTAAAATAAAGCATTTTCTTACCAAGCATGACTTACTATGAATCACTCAGCTTTTCTCACACACTAGCATTACTAAGAACACTCACAACCTCTTTGGAAACAAAGGGGTCGTGCAAAACCGGTAAGAGTTGAGTGCTAGTCACCTGTAACGAATGATGCACCACCATTTTTAAAAGCTTAAAGATGCAATTTGTAGCAGTAAGAGACTACAAGGTGAGATTACAAGAGCAGTAGCAGCGTCTGTGGGACAAGAGTTTTGCTTGTAATGACATTGAGCTGTCTTTACCATCAGAGCATTAGAGTCACTCTTAATTACTAGAATACTCAAACTCAAGTACGATTCCTATCTCAGCTGCAACAGCCACATTTACTAGAACAGCTACACAAAGGGTATGATAGATAACCCACAATTTGTTTCTCAACCTTCAGAGGTGACTCTTTCCCCTGGATCTCCCCTGCATATTACAGAAAACAAAAGGACACAAGTGGCTTCAAAGGTCACCAGGCAGGAAAAAAACAAAACAAAAAAACCCCACCACCACCACCACCAAAAAAAACTCTGCTGTCACACCATGCTCATATACAAACTAATAGCATTCCTCTGGAATGCACTGAGCTTGATTCTGCAATCTTTATCCAGACAAAACTTGCAGAGATATAGCAGGGGAAGATTCAGGGTGCGGCTGGGTAAGGCAGAGCTTTCAGCAAGTCACCTACATACCAGGCAGAGGGACAGCTCTTGCTTCCCATGCTCTTTTGGTTCTACTACTCAAAGCAATTTTGTATCTTTGGAGACATGATTGCTAATGCTCATTTGTATTTCCAAAACACTTTGATGCAGATTACAAGGCTGTGTACCGTGAAGTCCATCAAATGTGTGCAACAACTTACTCTTTAGAGTAAGAGGAGTTGTGACTGTGCTGATACAAAGTTTTAGGAACCACTGTACTAAAAAAATTCAATAAGAAAAACAATGCCACTGCACTGAAATGCTAACCCATAGAGTTCATTGGAAAACAGAAGTCTCCTTAATACCAGAATGTCTTAGTGAGCATGGTAAGAGTTTTACAGACAGGTAAGAGAAAGAGCAAGGAATTTGCCTCTAGTCAAACACGAGCAGCCTGGAAATTAGTTTCAAAACTGAAAATTAGTTTCATAACAATTTTCCTCTTGAAACGCTTTGAAAAAAGATACAGCCACAAGACCAAGCTATTCCTACCCTTCTGATGAAGCACCATCTCATACTTTCCTACTTTGTGTTACCAGTAAGTCAACATTTCCTGAAACCACCTGATCTCAGCATGAGAAGAAAACCAATTTACTGCACATATTCACAAAAAATTATTTTCACATTCTGCAGCCAAGGGCAGAAAATTTTATCTGAAGACTTCATACAGGCATTAGAAGCCAGAGTGCTGAAAAACCATCTGCAAATACTGTCAAGTTCTAAAAAGCCCAACATATTTAAAATTAGGCAGTAATTAAAAATATCACTTACACGCCACTTAGCACGTTTATAGACTGTGTCCTCAGCCCGTATCCAGTGTCTTTCAAATTGGAAATAATTCCTAACACATTAATATTGGAACCCTTTGATCCAAACTCTTTTTCACTGTACATTATCATATGGGAACTGGTGAAGTCCTGTTAAAACAAAGAGAAGCATCGTAAGGAAAATGCAACAAGACGTCTCAGCACACTCAGGAGATTGCCTACTACACGCTCTCGGAACTTACGCCAACAATTGGTCGCAGTGACTGCAACTCTTCATCATAGCCACCCCAGTCCGTCCAGTCCCGATAGGCTCCTTCTTCCAGCAAGTACTGATGGCCTTCAAACCCAGGCTTCTCATAAGCGACCCAACTAAACAACAACAACAGAATCTGTGTGTGAAAATGGGCAACTGCCACTCCGTGCTGTTATGGAACAGACAAAGATGTGTGAAATTTGTTCTACTGCTGTGAATATTTGCAAATTTAACCGAGGCATATCCCTAAACCCCAAACCCAGGAAATCTGAGAAAATAAACCATTACTGAATTTGTCCACTGCAATTTCCAGCCTGTGAAGTTACTGCCTCAATGAAGGGGAAATATTGCTGGTGTTTTCCCACACTTACACTCCTCCTAGTACTTTCATGGATCCCACTGATGTAAATGGAAGTCCTGTCTTCTCTTCTGATTCCTTGTCATCAAGCGCAAAGATCTCTGATTCTATTTCCACATGCTTCCCTTCAAAGAAAGGCTTCTCATAAATGACAACCTGTAGTGGAAATGTAGTAAAGGAAGAGTTGCAGAGAGCATGATAAATTCTAACGACAGTTTCTTTTGCAAGGGCACATAGAGGAAGAAGGCAAGATTATGAAACTAATTAGTGGGATCTCTCTGTTCTCTTCAAGATGTCTGTCCCTTAGAGGTGCATCATGAGGACCTGAATGTTCACTAGCCATCTGTATTATCTAGATAGCTGTTAGTGTGGTCATAAATGTGACACCACATGACAGATGCATAAACATGACAGAAATTACAGTTTCATGGTGTGGTCACATACAGCAGGACCAGCCACTAAGCCATCAGTGGCTGGTAAACAACCAAGATATATTTGTCTACCCATGTGTAGTTTACGTGTTATAAAATACCTTTGGACAATCAAATAAATATTGACTTTACCTTCGGCTCTCCACTGAATTCAACTTTGCGACCACCCTGTTAAAAAAAGAAAAACAAAACCAAAAGTCGTTGAAGTATAAATGGGCAACTGTAAGAGTCACCAACTCTTCACAAAAAGACAGAAGATGAAACCTTTCTTGAAGAACACAACTGAAAACAAGAAGGCAGATTAAAGGCAGAAGTGGATGCAATCAAATGTTGAAAGTTCAAAAATTTTATAGGCTAAAAATTTTGTTTTTTTAACAGTTACCTCTTCATGAGTCTTGAAAAATCTGTCCACCTTACAAATTATTTCTAACACATAAACATAGGTCATGTAACTTTTTAGTAATAACAATATTTTACCATTTTCAAGGGCCTCATAGACCTAATGTAGGCTTCCTTCTTCTCCCAAAATGCTAAATTAGGGTATTCACCAGGCTCCAACATTAAAGGGACTCCCTGGAAACCAGGTTCTTCATAAATTAGCCATCTAAAGTAAGGGAGAGAGGAAAGGAAAAGATAAAAACCCCAGAACACTTCTGATCAGTAAAGAACAACACAGTGTGCTTACTTTAAAAAAAAAATATCATTGTATCCTAAATAAAACTTTGTTTCTTTACCATCAAAATTGTCAACTACAAGCTGGAATACTGGCAAACTGCTGTATCTGTGCAGGAGAAAACAATAGAGCATGTGTTCTGTGAGCAGGGGAAAAATAAAGATACGTACAATGAAGAGACAGTTAAGAATTTGACTGTCTTATATCAGAGGGGAAACCAAGTTTCAGGCTGAAGTTTCAAGACTTATGTTTACTCTGTATTATTTTTAGAATAGTTTTAAAATACATAGAACCAATTTTCAAGAAACTAGAAGACCTGTACTCAGCTAGACTTGGATTTGTTGCAAAATCTGTTCAATAGAGAATTCTAAACTTGTGTTATTTACTAATACATAGAAAAACCTGACAACTCCTTAGAAGCCTACTGCTCATAGTTGGTATCTGCTAATAAATCTACTTTCAAAGACATAACTTTCCTAATTCCCAGCTGGGACAGTAACAGTAGTTTTTCAAAACTTTTTCAAGAAACTCTTCACCAGTAATCACTTATTAGAAACAAAAAACCACACTGCTGGTCTCTGCATAAGGATGGCAATGTATTTGTCCCAGTTAAATTTACTGATCTCTCAGAAGTGCAGCATGGAGCAGTACAAAACTTACACTCAACAGCAACACTTCAGTTTTAGTTTTAATGCTGTCTATAGCTGAATGTTTGATATATTGTGAGCCCTGTCGCTGCAACACTCAGTAAGCCCTCAACTTCACTGCAAGAATTCAAGCACACAGAAGACCAAGAAGAGAGCACAAGCAGAAGATAAAGGTGCATTGACTCATTTTTTGTTGGCAGCTTTTCGTAAACAATAATTAACCACAAACACTGGGAAACTTTAAGAAGATACAACCACACCCATATGGCAAGGTGACTCAGAATCAAAGCCTCCCTCAACTGCCACAGTGAACTATGTCATGCCTGTAAACCAAAGGAAAGAAAAATCCCTGCAACATGCAAAAAAGAAGCAGGAAAAATTTCCTAAATTTCTTATGCAAGCAATTGGCAGAAGCAACTTCTTTCTACACTGCCCTAATGAACTGACATCTGAAAATGGCCAGGCTGGATGGGGCTTTAAGCAACCTGTTCTAGTGGGAGGTGGCCCTGCTCATGGCAGGGGGATTGGAACTAGAGAACCTTTAAGATCCCTTCCAACCCAAACCATTCTATGATTCTATTATTACTTTTCAACTGTCTGTTTTGCTTCCTAGTGCAAATATTAGTTTGCTTTCCCTTGGGGGATCTAAAGGTAAGAGTGAAATTATGACTGCAAGTGCTTACACAGTTTTAGTGTTTAAACACCAAAAACACTGTCCCACTGATGCAAAATAAGGACCAGTCTGAAGTCTGAGAGATGTGCATACTCTGCTTCCTTTCAAAACATTTTGTAATTTCATTATTCACAGAATGCTCTTAAGTGAAGGACAGAAATAAAGTGCAGAGGTAGATGAAGGCAATTAATAATCAACCTCCAAATAACATATCTGATTTCTTTACTCTTTGCAAATATAATTTGGATTAAGCTTGCAGTTCAACAGAAATAACCTTCTTTCAGGAACTAATTTTTTTTGCACAAATCAGATAAAAGTACCTTTTACTGAACTAAAATACCCAACCCATCATGTAGCTTATTTGAATACACCTTTGCAGTGGTGTGGAACACTTATCTTTAGTGGGGCAGTTTTTGATAGTTAAAGAGACCATTTGCAGCAAGGTAAATGCTATCAGCGCCCAAACACAACATGGTCAACATGTAACAACGAAGGTCTGCACACCCTTCAAATGTTCTGCAGGACCCAGCATCATTGAAAGCAGTTCCACTCTCACCTTTTACCAAAAACAGCCTCCCTCTTCTGCATACTTTTCCCATTACCACTTTGAGGCCTATTTTCGGTACTGAATTACAAGTTTATTAAGTTACCAAACTACCATTGGTACAGTGTCTGGATTGCTCCTCAGAGGTCTCCTTTCTCATAAAGGCTTGCTTAGTTCATGACATACATTACACTCCTAACTCAGATGGCCAAAGGTTTTCGGGTGACATACATATGTGTCCAAACCACCACCACAAAAACAATGATTAAAATGCACTGTGAAATGCAAGAATGCTTTCCAGAGTTCACATGTGATACTAAGTCTTACTTGATAACACAAGGGCTTGAGAATTCTCTTATTTTAGTATAATGATTTCAAATTTAGAGGAAAGCAAGTAGGAAATACGGTCTTACCACAACAGTTCATGAGAAAAGAGGAGAGGCAAATTCATTCCTTTGCTATAAATATACAAGGGTTACTCTGTCTTTACTACATGAAAACAGAAGAAAAGTTGGCTCTAACACAAAACATGAAGAGGTCAGCCTCTCCAAAAGTCAAGCATTACAATGATGTGCTAATGCTGCTGTCAACAAATACTGTCAAAATACAGGACTAGAATAAATACAGCTCGCCTGCATGTCTGATAGGTGTAACCAATGGTTTAAAACAAATTCCTTTCATAGCAATACACGTTCATACAGAACTACGCACTTACATGCCCCAGTGTACTTTGATAGAACAAGTCTTCTGAGTGGTGCCGAACACCCCTGTTTCTTCCGTGTCGTCAAAAAAGGAAGTCACGATTCCTAAGCCTTCAGGTTCCGTATACAAATCAATTCGGCAAACCCTGTAATCCTGAAAAATGAAGATCACCATGATCACTTAATCTGTGCTGCAAGTTCTGTAATTAATGCAGATAACTAAACCAGTGTTGAAACCCGTGTTTATTTTAAATTGTTTCCCCTACTGACAATTGCCACTGCTATTAGATGCCTATAATAAAAGTATAACTATGCCAGTTTTCCTGTCTCTGTTTGGACCAAAATAGTCAGTCAATCTATAATCAACATTTATGTTGTTTACTTTCTGCCATCTAGGAACGCATCTTCTTTCATCAGTTAACATCTCCTCTGGCAAATTAAATCCTAACACAACACCAAGTAAGCCATTCTTGAGGAGAACTGCAATTTAAACAAGAATTGTAGTTACAAGCGATATATATTCCTCCTTTTTCCTGTCCTAGTCAAGTAACTTCATAGCTCATACTTGTTTGGGCAACCTTTAAAGGTAACTACTTAATAGTAGGTTAAAAGTGCACAGAAGCAGGCTGTTCCACCATGTATAAAACTCCCTGCTAAATTTGTGCATACAGGGCTATTTTTTGAGTAACAAAAAAGGTTCGGTGTTTGCCACTAAACATGGCAAACACCGAACACATGGTTTATGTTGAGTGTAAATTTGGTTTATATTTAAAACCAAAAAACAAACAAACAAAAAACCCAGCCCCCTGCCCTGTGCTTTAGAAAATACAAGTCTGTGGAACTACTGATAGTTTTCTGTGATGCTTTACCTGAGAGATTGACCGAGCTAAAAAGCATATGCTGTACATCGCCATTTCGGAGGCTATACTAATGAAAAACACTCTGTTTTCTTCCTGCCCTATCCTTCCAGTGAATGCTACCACAATCCCTATTGTGCAAAACTCCACACCTTTATTTTGTGATCAAACAAGAAATTTGATGTGGGAGATTGTTTCATGTATTTACAACTCACGCTGCACTTGTGTCCTAATTCACCAATCACTCTTTGTATCACTACAAAACATCACCAAACATTAAGACCAATACAAAATTTTCTTTACTTATTTTACTTGCCTTAACAACATGTCTTATTGAACCAATCACTGCAGGCTTTCGAGATTTGGATTCATTTTGCTCTTCAGAAGCACCTGCACCCCAAATATCTGGGAGTTCCAGTTCTCCTTCTTCCAGTGGAATAGAGGGGCCTTCAAAATTTGGTTTCTCATAGAGTATCCAGCTTAAAATAAAAATTTTTCATTTTCAATGGTACTTTATCAAGTGTGATTTGCAAGAACCATGATCCCATTTAACAAATCCTTTCACAAGAAGTACTATTTCCAGACCCTTCCCACCATCCCAATACAGAGGATTTAAGTCACTTCTGGTCTCTGTGATATTTTTAAAAGCAATGATAAAAACACAAAGATGCCTACTGCTGACTTTGTAATTCCATGAAAAATTCCTCCTTTTTAAATTGATGATTTGAGGCAGCAAGACTACTGTCTATGAATACCAGACTTCTGCATAAGATACTAATCGAGACCAGTTTGTAGGTCAGAAAACGCTGACAGTGCAGACTGCTGTGTCATGTATAAGCAGACAAGCTCCCTGTGAACAGCAGCCTGGAGTTCCACAGGGGCTCATATAGATGTGCCAACGGATGATAAGAATGCTCAGAAGACAAACACAACTTTATTTTTAACCACAGGTTTGAATATAACTAGATAAAAACTATAGCCATCTGCAAATACAAAACCTTCCCCTAGAGCTCTCAGTTCAAGGGGAAAGTAGGGAGGGAACACAGTCCCCTGTCCATGCTGGCAAAGAAGACCTGGTTCACACAGATCAGAGTAATTGCATTCCAGTTTTCTGAAGCTAAACAGCAGTGTGCTTCCCAGTACCTCCTACTTCAGCTAGCCCTTGTTTCTGCAGCTTACTATCAGATCTCTACTTTTGAGAACCTGCTATTTGCCTGTATTATAGCCTGACCACGACTTAACTTGCCACGCTTGCCACACTATCCACACTAATAATGGCTATTCTGTCAGAACTATGAAGAACATAGGAGATGAGCTTGGTTTGAATTCCTCTTCAGCAATGCAGCTTTTAGAGAAAAATTCCCTCTGGACTCATGAGAAACAATTACCTTTACAGCATATCTTTGGACAAGGAATTAACCTTCTGCATGTCAGACCTGACCTTAAAATCCTTAGCTAGACTTTTAGCCCAACCCAAATACTATGCAAACACCCATAAAGGGGACGGGATTCAAAGGGCAGCACAGCTGGACAGAATCTGTCATTTCATGCCTGGTGAAATGTGGCACCCCTCCAGATGATAATACTCACTCAATTTCTCAACAAGGTAAGCTTTCTGACCAGAACCTCCTATTGTAGTGGTAAAATGGCACATTTCTCCCCCATAGACGTCAACATTACATTGCCATCTGCAAGGCAGACTTACTCATACGCTGGCTCCATTTCTAAAGATTTTAGACCAATCAATGATAAAGAGTAAAAATTAATCTCTTACCATCCTCTGATGACTTTAACTAAAATTGTTGGCGACAGAACCCAAGAACTGCAATCCGTAACATCATGGAAAACTTCAATAGCATTTTTTTGATAGTCTGATTCACAGTATATCACCAGCTACATTAAAAAAAAAACAACGAACAAACAAAAAACCAACAACATCATCTAATTCTATCTTGCTATGCTTTAAGTATAGAGAGGAACAGTAAAGATCATAAAATTGATCTTACCTTACCAGGCCTGGGATTGATTTTACTTTGTCCATTTCTTGAAAGTGTCTAGTAGTGAGGAGAGAAAAGTCACAAAGAAATCCCACAACAAACAAAAAACTTATTCAAATAAAAATAACTCAGCTATAAAAAAAGAGCTAGTGAAACAAGAAAGAAACTAGTCTGAATCATAAAAAGCTGGTAACACTTCAACTACACCTACTTAATACTTCATTTCCTTCTTCCTCATGAAGACCAGTATCTGGCAACAAATGTACAAATTACACACTTGGGATTATTTTTTATTTTTTTTTAAACTGAATTATCATCTCACTGAAGCCAATTAACCTCAGACTTGAAAAGCTTTAAAATCAACCCAGTTAACTTCCTATATATTCCAGAAGTTCCATATCAACAGACTACTTCAAAAATTGGTATTAATAAAATACACACTCTACAATGATAATGGTAGTAGTGAGAGTTTAGATGTCTAGTAACCGTAACGCAAGAAATAATTTTGGAGAATATACAAAAAGACTGAAGAGGCATGATGGCATATACATGTATGAACTAATTAGCATAATCATGTTTGTGCTGAACAGCTTGCAACAAGTTTCTTCAAAAAAGGGAGACTGAACACAAAGTGATAGACTAAAATGCCAACAATAAATAGAACACATTAAGGTATACAAAATCTAAAACAATACTCAAGTCAGCAGTAAATTTTACAATATAGAGTATATGGGAAAGTTACGGTTGCATCATACCATCTTAAAACAAATGAAAAAAGTGTTGCAATTATGCATTTGGTTTCCTAGCAAGGACAGGAGTACTCATTCTGGGACAGGGTCCTCCTCTTCTCAGAACTATCCATACGAACAAACCAACCCAAACTAATCCTGCCCCTAAAACAGGTTGCAGCCTAAGATAACCAACAACACATGTGAGGAACTAACGAGAATATATTAGTCAGCACACAGGGCAGGCAGCGGGCTTGGGACAAAGCTCCCAACCACCATCAGATTTCTGTGGGCACTATCAGGACACGTTGAAGCATGACTGTTTTTTTAGCCTGTGCATCAGTTCCAGTCAGAACTTGCTCTGCCTTTTAAGGAATACCAAAATCATTGTTTAGAGCTGCTCTTGCTCTTTTCCTTCACATTACCCATTAGCCATTGCATCCTCATTTTTTTCAGTCAGTGGAAGAGGCACAGTAGGTACACATCATACAAACAGCTTTGGTTTCTGTCTAACTTGAGCAAGATGCTTCAGAGACAGCAACAGCGCTGCAGAAGCCCTGGAACCCTACAGAGCCTAACAGGCTTCTCTCAAGAGCAGTCTTATGTGTGTATATACTCCCTTGCCATATCAGGCCTCTGTGCTCTACTGAAAAATTGAAACCCACTCAGGAGCAACAGATTTAAGTAGGAAAAAACCCACAAAAATTAGTACTAGTAATTCAACTTTAAACTCAAGTTTTGAAATCCAAGTAAGACCAATCCAGAGTAAGAAAGCTTCTAATTGGCCAAATAAGCCTACATTACCGCAAATAACCCCCCTAATTTTCATACTCACACTAGTTAAAAGACTTCCCATGAAAGAAAAATCTACATCCTCAAAACTGCAAGGTAGCATGGATTTCCTTCTCCAACACAAAGAAAACAGTTCTACTACTCCTGCACCCTCTTCAGTAGAACTGTAACAGCAGACAACTATTAGCTTTGCAAGTTCTCCCACATTAAGGTAAAGTTGCCTAAAAGCAAACACAGCGCTCTGCCTTCGCTCACGAGGAACAGACAAAGGAAGAGTCCTCCACTGTAGCAGCGCTTTGAATAATTACTGCTATCCACTTCTTAAAGTGTTTTTAAAGAATACATATTTTCTATAAAATGCATGGGGATGCTGGGAACAAGAACAGAGGGCTAAAAAGCCAAGCAGTATGCCCTGTTACTTGTTTAACAGTGCAAGGGCTGAATGTCCTGCTGGAAGAAAAGAGATTACTGTTAACAGAAGATGCAGGCACTGGTTTTCTGCAGTTCATAGAAAACATCTACTAATTTTCAGCAAAAAATAAAATTAGCATGAGACTTGTTTCAAAATAATACAGAATCAAGTATGAAGACATTCAAAAGTATTCCTGTTTGTGAAAACTTTCAAAATAGGGGCACCACGAATAAACATAATCATGTTAATAGATGTTGGGTATACATAAAAATGAGATGACATCAGATGAAACCAGTACCATACCTACATTCACCTCTATGTATCTGTAATCTATGTATGTCCCTAAGAGGGAAAACAAAACAACAACAACCTATGCACATTACCTATAAAAATACAAAAGCCAGATAACTTTCCGGAGAGATTTTAAACACCACAATACTTACATCCACATCTAATAAACCACTGGGGACATTGGATTCATATCTGCTTGTCCCTAACCAGCTGGAAAAACTTTTCTCAGGGTTCCCATAGTTGGGCATTTGTAAACTTAGTTCTTTTTTTGCACTATCTGCTTGCATGTACTTCTCCACAAAACTTGGAAACTTCATATCTGAAAGAGACTGAATTGCAGAAATCAAAATTAAGAACAATTCAGCAGGTAGGAAAATACTTATATGGTTGCATTTCAAAAATGACCTTTATTACCTCAGATTTTTGAGGCATGCCGAATGACCCAGGAGCATCCTGTTGCAAAGGAGGCATCCCTGAGGAGTCAGTTGGAAAAGCCGTTGCAGTGTTATTTACTGAGGTGACGGAAGGATTAAAAAACTTTTCTTTAGATGTAGAAGACAGCAAGCTTGAGAAGAGGGAGCTTTTTTCAAGCCGTGATCTCTTAATTTCACCATCTGTACCATCAACGTTCTCTTTTCCATTTATTTCCTGAGTAAAGGCAGGTTCCTCTCTATTACATGTCTGCAGGGCTTTGAATATGATGCTTTGCTCTGTCGATGCACGCTTGGGCCTGACTCTAGCTATTGTTTCCAGGCTTTGCATTTTAATTTGTTGGGCTGGTAACAGATCTTGTGTTTTTTCCCTCCTCAGTCCCAAACCAAAAGTAAATACACTAGGATCAAATACTTTCTCCAAGTTGTCTTCATGAATGGGAGGCATTGCAAAGTGGGGTGCTGGGGACTTGGGGAGCTTTGACCTCTTCTTTTTCTGGGGTAAACAAACTGAGCTGTCCAAGTTTTTTATCGTTTCAGCAAACTTCTTCATGTCTGACGGGGAATCAAAAATGCTGTCATCTTCAGCAGATCCGTTACAGGTTTTGCCTGGGCTCTTTTGTGTATTGATGTTGTGCTCCGATAACAATGTACTGTCCTGACTGCTGTCATCGTACTCCAGTGCTGCAAAGCTCAGCTCTCCCAGCTTTGCCTTTTTATCTCCATTTTCCATCTTCTTAAATTCTGATCTAGAAACCTGATGAGACGGTAGAGAATATTTACCTTCACTGCCAGGTGATAAAACCTCTGTGTTTGGCAGCGCCTCTTCTTCATTTCTGTGGAATTCTGAGCCTGTGTTATTTCTTTGGTAGGAAGCATCTTGAGCATTTTCACTTTTACTGGGCGAGTACAAAGACAGTTTTAAAGGTAAACTTTCTTTTTTACCTGTGGTTAATTCTGGATCGGGTTGCTTCAGAGAGACACTACTAGCATCAATTTTGCTGCTTTGGTTAAAAAGGGATATTGCAGCTTTTACTTTAAGTTCTGTCGCCTTCCCAATACCCTCACAAAAGGTGGAGGCTTCTTCATTTTTGCTTTTTAGTTCTGCAGTGCTTTCTTTCTCTGCTGTGCCATTCTCAAATAACTTCTGGCGACTGCTTTGCTTATTTAATGTTTTATCAGGCTGTTCACTTTCCGTAGGTTGTTTTCCAAATTTCAGCTTTGCTCTGCCAACAAATGTGCTTGGTACAGTGCTATTTTTTGAAGCAGGGATGTCAGTAGGCCTCTGGGTTTGGTTAGCACATTTATTTTCAAACAAGGAAATTTTGTTGGCAATGTTGCTGTTAGTTTTATTAACTGGTTTTTCAAGAGCATCCTGCTCACTTTCTAAACTGTCTTGATTCGCAGATGCTTTAAAATTCAGCTCCACATTCTTCGGTTTGGCTGGACTACAGGAAGCAAAGTGACACAGAGTTACATTGTTGATTAATCTTGAAAAGGCTTATAAGCCTTTCAAAAACATAAATGTAACATTATAATTAAATTTTCCATAGTCATATTCAGTTTAAATTTTGGTATCTCAAAAGTAATTAAGCAAAAAAAGGAGTAACTATACAAATAACAAAAAAAAAATTATACACTAAATAAAGAGAATACATTTCAAACTGTACATAGTTCTTTAATGCTTGGTAAAACAAAAAACACAGCAGCCTACAGCATCTGCAATTGAGGCAGAGAAGTACTTATGACTGACAGATATTAAAATTTAATAGTGAATAGGCAGAATAAATTACACACATGAATTCCCTACAGAGTTTAAGAAACAAATCCCAATTCATTAAGGTGATAATGAGTTGGTTAACATTTGAATATACTTCTCCAACAAGTTTTGAAGACATCTACCCAGATTCTTTGCAGCCCTTACACTGCAAAAATAGTCTTGAAACAAGGGAAAGCCCTCTGCTGTTTTCATTCCTGTTGGTGGAAGGGGCAGCTGTCCCCACTCACCGCATCACCACTTGGCTAAGTGAACACCGCAAGCGAGGACTCTTCTGTTTCCTTCAGGTAGAGTCAGCCAACAATGTACACTGCATTAACTAACCCTGATGATTTTAGAAGAATCAAATTGGGAAATACTTGTAGAAATTTCTCCATCAGAGCAGATAGAGAAGTGTGTCCAAGTACATAGCACACAGTACTCGTGTACTACGGCAAAAGGCTGATGACATGCAGCTGAGGTTTCTAAGCCTCCTTCCTCTGAATACCTACATTCAAGAAAAAAGGTTTTCCACATCACTTGCTACTGATGGAACAGTATGAACAGCTGTGAAGACGCTGGATGTGTCTTCAAAATGTATCAATCAGATATAAAGAGTGCCACCATCACCTCAAAGGCAGACCTGTTCTCCAAAGCAGAACCTGGAGACACTCAGCAGTGGGAGAACAGACAGAAACTGCACTACATGAAAACTGAGGATGGTGGGAGACAAAAGAAACTAGCAGCAAAGATCTCCAGGGCCTCAAATGCTCTGTCAATCAATGGATGATTCTGGTATTTAGGTGCTTTCTTCTTTTTTACCTACACAAACTGTGTTCACTGAGCTCTCAGACAGTTCTGTAGCCAAAGTAAGATGCATGAGGTACAAGTGAATTAACAGGAACAACCCCAAACCTGAGATCACTCTGTTCTCCTCTTCCCCAATAGACCCATCTCCAGTACGAAAGTAAACCTTTATAAAGCCAGATTCTCCACTGTACAAGCTTTTCTCAGGAAAAGCCCAAGGAACAAACTTAATGAAGTAACAGATGGAACCCAAAATCAGCTGCCTATTGATCTATACAGAAAGCAACTGTTTAAAAGCACCATGTCTTTTTGGAGAAGACTTCCTGACAGTGCTCACTGTAACTATCATCCTGCTCACATTGGTTCACAACAGGAAAGCTCTTATGAAGAACACACGACCAATAAAAAAAGAAATATTAAACTTATAAACAACTGACCATAATTCAGATGCTAATAAAATACCCTTGGAAAATTCACGTCAAGAAAACGGGAAAAAAAATTATTCCTGAAAGAGGTAAGGCAGGGAGGGAACTGACACACAGCATAAAATTAAATACACTTAGACACAACTTTTAATTTGCAGTATGACTGTTTTTCCTAAGATTTTCAAATTTAAATTATTCTATGATTTTTCTTTTTGGAAAATTAATACAAGTTGCAAGGGACCTCTAAAGGTCAGTTAGCCCAGCTCCCTGCTCAAAACAGGGACAACTTCAAAGTTACAAGTTGTTGAAGACTTTGTCTAAGTTCTAAGTATCTCCAAGGGTTGAGATTTCACAATCTTACTAGGAAAGCCTTGCAGCAGGTCAGCCACTGTCACTGGAAATTATTTTTGCCTTACAACTCACTGAAACTTCACTGTTGCAACTTGCAACCATAGCCACTGTCCCTTCACTGCACACCTCAGGGACAAATCTAGCTCTCCCCTTTCTATAATACTTCTATAGGTAGCGGAGATGATTAAGGTCCACTCATGCCCTTCTCTCAGCTGTACAAACCAAGCTGCTTCAGCTTCTTTTCATACGTGGCACACTCCAGTACCATCACCTTCTTAATGGCCTACTACTGGACTCATTCCAATTTGTGAACATCTCTCTCATACGAGGAGAAGAGTCGGAAGAGGAGGGAGGGGTACAACTCAATACAATGCCTCAGATGCACCCTCATGAGCACCAAGTATCTTCTCCTGGCTACACTCCTGCCAAAGTATCCCTACATAGGCTTAGCCTTCATCTGCTACAAGGATGCATTACTGACACACAGTGAACTAGCTGTTCACCAGAATCCTTTGTGATCTTTTCTGATCAGAAAAAGGTAGTTATTCTCTCCCACCTGCATTTTCAAGAGGTATTGCTAACGGCCTAGTTATCGTAACAGACTCATTTCCACACTATCCTTTTGTCAGCCTGTCACTCACACTACTATGTGCATTTCAACATAACAATAGGTATCTTCCTAATAAAGTCCGTCTCTCCCTGTATGCCTTGACATAAGCAAGTTTAATGGTTAACACTGATAGTTATCAGCCACGCCTCAAACCTGTTTTAAATGAAGAGCTAACACCTCAAAGGTATAGTTTCAAGCTCTGCAAATTTATGGAGAAACAACCACTTCAGCACTTTGTAGTTTACATTCTGCAGTATTTCTGCACAGCAGCAGAGGAGCTGAGACTGAAGAGCAATAGAAAGTTCAGCCCTGAAGCTCCATCCACTATAGTAGGCCTCCTCCAACTCATCTTTTTACTACGCCTTCTTCCACACTAAGAAATACTGGTGTTAAATAAGATGTGCCTTATTGCAAGAACTGAGTTTCTAAGCTTATTCAAAAGGAGGACACGTTGTTTGAGCATCCTTTAAGCCTCCCTTCTAGCATGGGGGAAAAGCACCGAAACACGGGAGTCGCTTAACGGCACCAACACTTTCATACAAACAGCCCAGTGTGGCTGATTCCCACTACCCACTGCTGATCCATGACGCCAGGAACAAGCAGGCACAAGAGAAATACTGATGTCCTCCTCCTTGGCTACACCTTGCAGCTAACCTGTGGAAGCAAGCAGTTAAACCTCTCCCAATACAGTCATAAATGGAAGGTGAGTCACCCAGCTGAAGCACACTGTCCAAACGACCACGTCAAGCACGTAACTTGTGCCAAAAAGCATTGATGCCAAAACATCAGATTGAGGTGAGCAAAGGAAAATGGCATGTTAACAGAGCAGAATAATCCAACAAGTGGGCATAAACGCAAAGGCAACTACAAAACCATGTCTGAACATCAAATATGACAACTGAAGCCAAGTTTTCCGCTAAGCACATCAAAGTAACTACTGCCTGAGGTTTTATTTGCTGATTAGTATGTACCATCAAACTCAGTCTATTCTCAAACCTGATAGGTTTCCCTTTCAAAAGCTAGAAGCAAATTATCCTGTTCCGAACTTCCAAGTTGCCCAGTACATGGACATAAAAGGAGAAAAGACAGAAAATGCTACCATGACTTGCAGGGAACCAGCAAAACTGACTTCTTTTAAAATAGTTTCTAAAGAAACTTGATTCCCAGAATTGGCACACTGTCACTTAGGAAGAGGCGCTGTGCATTTTTAAGTGAAAACTATTTTGACTGTACAAAATCCACATTGTAGGAGGCAAACAAGTTGGTGAGTAAACAAGTATTTTTTAATGTGAAAGGGACTCATATGAAGTATCTAACAACAGTTTTCTAACTTTTGAAAACAGAAAAGTTCTCTGTTCTCCAAAGGAATAACAAAGATAACAAACCACCTTCTAGTAACGGCACCATCTTTTTCTTTCCCATTTTACAGTAGCTTAATCCACATCCAGGTTTATAGGTCATGTGTTCTGACAAACAACTACAAATTGATATTGTCAGATTACCTGCTGTAATTTGTCTGGCTAAAGAAGCTGTCATTCCACAGTTCCACACAGTTATCAGATGCATCAGGAACCCTGCATGCAACACAGTGGTCCCACCCAGGGCTAAAGTTCCTATAGCAGCAGATAAGGCCAAAGGGAGAGTGCCACACACCCCACAAAATCAGGTGAATTAGAACAGGCTATTTATTCATTAAATCTGTCCAAAAGGATACTTGCCTGTTACTTTAAGAATACAGCAGAAGATAATTCACTGTACAGCAAGTCAAGGAGATACCCAGAAAAATGAAACCCAGCATTCAGAGCTTCATCATCACTAATGACAGTGACACAAAGAAAAATGTGAAAATTACCTTTCCTTTGAAGTTACGAGGATACAAAACTTTAGAGTACAATATTTGTGAGCTATACTGCCAGACAGCAAAGCATCACCACGTACAAAAATACCACAATTTAACTTTCTGTGCCAGATGTTTTTAATCCAGTTACGAATGAACAAATCTGATGCAGAGCATTACAGATGGTGCAAATGAAATTGTTCCTAATGCTCCTATGCTCCTCAGATAGGGTAAGCATAATCGGAAACATACGTGTTTCGTAAGTCATAATGCCGAATCTTCACATCCCTTCTAACACAGCTGAACAATGATTCTGAACACCCTGTGCACCTCAGGTGGACCTAGGACTTGGAGGTGTACTCTGACACCTATAACTGAACATACCAGAATGCGGAAAGTAATAGCGCATAGTTTATAACCATGACAATGAAACAACAGCTATTATGAATGTAATAAAATTATTCATTGCAGAAGAGAATCCAGGAAATCAATCACGGCACTCATACTAGTGATTACAGAGAAAGTCATAAATGCATCCACTTCTTTATGATCCTAAGGAAAGCACTGATCACCTCAGTTTGACAGATGATAATTTCTTGAGTGTAAAGCCAAATCCTGCAAACTAATACATGTATAATTCTGCAAATGCCTGATGTTGTACATATTCATCAAAATTTACATGATTCATCCTCCTCACACTCATGAAAGCAACTATATGTATACAGATTTCAGGAGTGTGATTTATCCGATCATTTGAAGCATCAAGTTCCACACTGCATCCTACATTTCTTCATAAAACAATAGCAGAACTTCTGATGTTTCAAAGAATAACTTGAACACATTCTTTATTCAAAGATTTTCACATGCAAAAATCTTCAATCATATCCTCATTGGCTTCAGACACCAAAAACTACATTCAGGTCAGTGACAGCTGAGCAACAACAGAGGCTGATAATGATGACAGAGGAGCTTTTGTGTATGTTAAATTGTTCCATATAATAGAACTGATATACAAAGATATTCCCTTTGTATGTCCCTTTTCCAAAGATATGCCCATAAAAAAAACAAATGAAAAAAAAAAAATAATTGTAACACACGTAATCTACAATGCCCATTAAGTCATAACTGTAATTCTGATAAATTTTTTAAAAAGGCAGTTCTTAGTTAAAAATAAACTAGATAACAGATACATCACTAGTGTTCCTATAGAATCCTAAACAGATACAGGCAAAATTACAGCTACAGGGATAAGGTAAATTAGTTTATGTTACTTACAGGCTAATCTTTGTTGTGACCGTTCTGGAAGCATCCAAACTCTTCAGCTTTGAGCTGTCTAAGTCGGAATTTGTCTGTCTCTCAGCTGACATATACAAGTCTCCATTTTTAATCCCATCAGTACGTGAGAAAGCTCTTCCATCTGAACCATTACCATGCTTTACTGTCTTGGTCTCATTTCTGCCTTCAGGAAACACTAAGGCAGTGTCTTCTGTCTTATCAGCCAAAGAAGCTTTGGGAGACTCCAAGCTGTCTTCCCCAAAAGCCACAGGTATAGCTGCCTTTTCCACCAAAGTTCTTTTTGTCATTGGGTTACTCTCTGGTGATGCTAAAGGTTGCCTTTTTGAGGAGTAATCTTTTACCTGACCCTTCAAACCAGTAGGGGAAATGGGGACAGGGTCTGACTGATTCTTTTTATATGATCTTCTCCTTGCAGGGGTTGTGTTTGAGATCTGCTGCTTGCCTTTGTCACCTTCAGTTTTAGATGCCCCTTTGTGAGCAGATCCAACTTTTAGATCCTCTTTATTACCTGAGGAAGACAGATTCCTTTCAGGAGTTTGTTGAGGAGACTTTGCTTTTCTTTCTGAATTTACTACCTTGTCTGAAAACACCTCAGAAGCATCATCCTCAAAACCAGATTCTTCTCTTGCTGTAGTTTCAGTCTGGTTTCTCTCTCCATTTGGAACATCACTAGACGACTGAGATTTTCTCCTTTTCCCAGATCTTTTATTAGAAGATTTTTTATCCATTGCGTCCGAGTCACGACAATTTTCTTCTGATGTAACACTCACGGGTTCATTAAGGAGCTCGTCTGTTTTCCTTAGATAGATATCAACTGTTAACACTCTAGCAGAATGTGTGCGTTCACTCGCCGCAGATTCCAACTCGTATGGCAAATCCTTTGGTTTTGCATGCCCAGGCTCCTCAGACACCCACGTGTTCACAAGTTGCTTGTGGCTCAAGATACTCTTTTCTAAATCTTCACTAGACAAACTTCTCAAGCTTTTTATGAAATCTGGAGTTGTGGAGTTATTTATATCTGTGATGGATTCTTTCTCCAGTTCCGGGGTTTCCACATTCAGGCTACTCTCAAAGACAGAGTTTTTAATGGTTTCACTGCTGCCACTCCAATCTGCCGACCACTCACTATCAGAAGAGACGCCCCTGCAACTCCATTCTGAAATGGTATCGCGATACGGCAGTCCTGCTTCTCCACTGAAACTATATTCCTGCGGCTCAGAAACGGCACTCACGTTTCTCACTTGCTTCTGTACTTGAGGAGCTTCGTGTCCGTGTTCTTCCTTCACGTGCCTACAGTATATCGGCTGCGCTCTGTGAGGAGAAACTGACCTCTCCCCTTTTCGATGTGCAGTGTGTTCTAGTGAACTTTTGACATTCTTCCTTTTCCCTGTACCAAACAAATTGCCAAGCCGTTCCAAAACTGGTTTCTTTCTATTCTCTTCTCTGGAAGAGTCTGGAAATTGTGAGGAGGACTATAAAAACAAACAAAGGTTTGGTTAATGTCAAAATTGTTTCTATAATACACCTGTTTGTATTAGCACCACCTATAAATTAAAAGGACACAGTGAATGGGAACAAAACAGCTTAGTGAACAACATTTGCTCTCAAAAAAGAATAATAAAAACAAAACCTGCAAAAAACAATTAAAATCCCAAGATCCTTCTGTATATTTTTGCCTCGTGCTTGTACTGACATTCATCTTGCCTTACAATACCAGTACTGTATGTCCCAAATCTCAAACTTTTGCACTATTAATGTCACTCAAAATAATACAGGAAAGCATCCTAGTGTCTACAAGACTGGGGACTAAACTTTCCCTATAAAAACAAGAGTGGGGAGTTTAACTTTCTCCTCTGTACCAGCTGAGTAACTTTTGACACTTGTGCTGGCAGACAATGGTTTCAAAGGTGTAAACTGTATGACAAGTCATGAAGGCCAATAAACTACATTTTGGGCTAGAAAACCCCAAACTATAAAAGCCACTGCATGGTTCAATGAGCGTTACTGGGTCAAGCACTGCCCTGGATTGCTCTTGGTGAAGTTCTCCCTTACAACTTCTAATTAACATAGTAAACAGGAAACACACAACACCACCGCCAAGTACACATGCACATTTACATTTTAATATATTCACACTTTTTACATGCCGGTATGATGAATCCTTGTTTGCTGATGTCTATTCCAAAAAAAAAAAAAAAAGAAAAAACAACAACCCAAAACCAAACCAAAACCCAACAGAAAAACAGACTGCGAGGACTTCCCACTGCGGTGGCCCAGAGACCTCTACTCAGGAGAGCGGTGATGCCCCTTGCCATCACGAAGGTTTGCTGTTTCGCCGTTTTTACACGGGGGGGGTAAAGACACGGGGGTCTTTTTACCCCCAGGGCCAGTAC
>VZRU01017612.1:49329-67091 GCA_013398155.1 Pedionomus torquatus | reverse complement strand
GGTAAAGACACGGGGGTCTTTTTCCCCCCAGGGCCAGTACCGGCGGGGTCCCCCCCGCCTCCGCTCCCTTCCCTGCGGGTCCGGCTACGGAGCACCGGCCCCTTCCCACCTCCGCGCTACGGGGAGGGAGAAGCCTCTCCGAGGCTGCCACCGTCCTTCCCCCGTCCCAGAACGGGACGGGAGGAACCGCAGCCAACTTTCCCGCATCCTCACCTGGCCTCCCCGCACTCACCGCCGGCCCGGCTCAGCGGTCCCTACGCGGAGCTGCCCCTCGCTCCGCGCAGCCCGGCGCTGGGNGCCCCCAGTCACCTCCCTCGGCCGCGGAGAGAGGGCGGAGCGGCGGCGGGTTGGGGCCGCCCGGGCGCCCCCACAGCCCGGGGCGGCGGCGCCTCACGCCGAGGCGGTTCCCCCCCTCGTCCCCCTGCGGGGCGGCGTGAGAATGACTCCGCGGCCCAATGGTGCCGGCGCTCTCCCCCCGGGCGCTCAATTAGTATGTAATGTTTAATGACTGCTAAGCTAGTCCTCTTCTCATTAACGCTTAATGGCTTACGCGAAGTGGAACTGCTTCAGCAGGAAGGACCACGCAGGTCTCTCTCGGGTGCTTCTGAGGGTTCTCGGTGCGGAGGCGGGAGAGACACCAGGTCAACCCGCCTGCAGCCCGTCTGGCCCTCTGGCTATTGAAGAAAACAAAGGAATTCTGGGGGCCTTTTTCACTCTTTACGGGTGAAAAAGTATTAAGTTTGTTATTTTTGTTTCACCGAAAGACCTCGTGTTTGGTCTCTGTTGTAGAACTTGGCCGACACGTGTGTTGTGATGTAGCATCTTGGCTCCGGGAGAGCCCCGTGGAGCCCCGGCACCGCCAGCAGGATGGTGGGCAGCAGCAAAGCTTGCCCAAACGCGTGACAAATACAGCAAACCCCAACTGGGGAGTATGTATCAGTGACTCATCATACTGCAACCCAACAGAAACCAATGTGAACCCTCGTCTTCGCCTATCTGTGTCAGCTATGTCACTTAAAACAACCAATAAACAACTGTACCACTGGCAAAGTCCTATCTTCACACACATAGCAATCTTCCCCCGGCGGCTTTCAAATAGGCCAGGCTATTGTCATGACCTTAAACTTAAGGTTTTAGGTTATTGATGCTCTTGCGGTTTTTTGAGAGATAGTGAAATAATTGCAAATGAGAACGTTTGGTTTTCTATTTTGTTTTTTGGGCTGGTTTTTCCCTCCCTTCGATGACTTCTTTCAACCAAAAACTCAATTAAATAAAGAGCGACATAGAGGGATTCGTTGAGTTCATACAGCTCAGCCAGTTAAAGTGCTTTTGCGATAACAGAAACAACCTTGAATTTCCCTATCAGAGACAACAATCATAAGTAATGCAGCCCAATTACTATCTAATTTCTTGATTCTATGTATGTATTGCCAGTACTAACTAATTATAGGGAAGGGATAAGGAGACAGTAAAGAACATCACTAGCTGGAAAAAGTAAAAATCCAAAAATTTCAGGAACACTTAAAATAAGCCGATAAGGAATGAGTGACCCTAGCTTCTCAGAAAATTCATAATAACCACAAGTGTGAGGAGGATGCCTATATTGTTCCTATTAAAAACTGGTGAAACGCCAAAATAGGTGTTTCACATCATTATGGTATCAATCTGCATATTAATATTTGGATGCACAATAGCTGCTATCCCTCTAAATTACTTGGGATTACATTATCAACCTGACAGGCATTATTACAGTTGCAGTCAAGTTTTGGGTTTGCAAGATTATGCTTGGAAAAAAGTAGTTATTTGAACTGTGGATCTGGATTTCTGTCTTCCCAGCAGCTGATTTTCATAACGTCCATGGGAACTTAATTATCTTTGAGACGTCTCCCCCTTTCAAATGTAGTTTAAACTGTCCGACGAGTTCAAAAGGTGTTGGATGGAAGGGAGGAGGGACAGCCAGCCTGTCCAGTCACATAGCCCTTGTTTCCTCAGGGAACGAGGCTAAAGATTTTTTCTTGATCTTGAAATAGCTGCCCTATGTAAACTGTTTTGAAGTAATTTCTTCATACAAAGTACCTTAATTATATACAGCTCTTTCAAAACACATAAAAGGCCAGGTACTTGCCCTGAAGAGCTTGTATTTTAACTCAGATAAATGTAGGTGAGCCAGTATTGCCAGTGCAAGAGGGCAGAGAGACCGAGCTTCTTGAGAGGCTCCCAAGTGGGGCCCAGCCTGACAGAGCCCTGCGCAGGAATGCTTCGTCTCCAGAGCACTGCACTGAAATGTTTGATTTTCAGAAGGCAAGAAGTGTTCTTGCTCTGCAGATCAGGCTTCTTCAACATGTCCCTGCGTGAGCAATCTTACCCTTGAGACAGGAGCCGTTTCAGGAGTCCCACATCAAAGGTGTGGGCAACTGAAAAAAAACAGGGGACTTGCCTACCTGTTCCTCGGACAGCAGGGAGGATGCTGTTTCAAATACACTGCCTGAATCTTTAAAGTGCTGCTCTAATCGGAAAGCAAAAAAAAAAAAATTTCTTAACCAAGAAATGTAAATCTTGTTTGTATTTATATTCATACCTGTTTATGTTAGCATTAAAATATTTCCTCTGTTTTTGGCTGGGGTTTTTTCTCATTAGCTAATGTAAGTTGCCACAGCCAAACCCCTAATTTAACAACGTAATTAAACATGTGCTTTGCTGGTCTCCAGTGGAGAGAAAGCATAAGCTACTGTGATCTGTTGAATCAGAACTTCAGGCTGTGTCTCAAGGGATCAATTGGATGTAATTTTCTTAGATTAGTTCATCTGAGTCATTTGAACATGACTGAAAACACTTCTTAGAGCACGCATTACAGAAAAAGTAGTATTTTTACTAGTCATTAGCAACTTTGTGGTAGCTATTAGGTGGTAATACCTAGTGTGCACAGTTCTGTAATTTAAACATTTATTTGCTAGTGTACGCTCACCTTCAGAGGGGGAAAAGCAGGATTAATTATTTAATGAAGAGTTAAGTTTGAGCTTTATCGCTCACTAGAGGGTCATAAATAACTGGATTTCAAGTAATGTGAAAACCTCTGAGACCCTTCTATTTTGAACAATTCTAATAATGTAGGACCCTTCTCAGTTCACATGAGCACACCAGTAACTTTGGGTGTCTTTAAATCACAGTATCATAATTCTCACAACCATGAGAAAGAGAAAGCCTTGGAGTTCTGTCAGTCACATGATACCTCAAGAAGAGCATTAGCCAAAAACATTTAAATAAATGAACTGCTACTCTTCAGGCTCTAGCATTCTGCAAGAACTGAGACTCAAATATTCAACACTAGTGGTGCCAGGCTTTGTGAGGCTGAGAATTCGTCTGGAGTATTGCAGCCACAATGTGCTGAAAAATATTGCAGGAAAGCCAGAGGAAGGAGGTACAAATCCAAGCTGAGAGGAGAGTCTGAGAAGCACAAGAGCCACTCAAGTTCCTGTTTCTAGTCCTACAGAGAGAAGATTTCATACTGCTGTCCTGCAGGTGAGTGCCCTCACTACCAGCAGAGAGGGGGTGGAGGGGAGCTGCAGATGGAAATCAAAGGCTTGCTGCTTTCTCTTGTGTTCTCATTTAAAAAAGCATGGGAAAAAATTATACCTAGTGAAACATTTGACGCCAAACAATTTTTTTTGTGATTCACTGAGGGGAAAAAAAGCAATTATATTTCAAGTTAACCTAAATGATTTTTAAATTTAACTTTGCTGTCAGTTAACTAGATTTAAATTACTTCAATTCACTATAGTAATTTTTCCTTGTTTGTGCTGACCCTTCACAAAGCCACAAAAGAGGGGTTACTGTATGAAAAATATGACTTATTTTACTTTAGCCCACACACTGCCTTCTTCCAAACACTGAGAGTTTGGCATATGCACATTAAATTTTTTAGCATTTCTTTTAAATGCACCAGATTCTAGGTTGACAGTGTCCTCTTCTGAAGCAGAGAAAGAAATACGCTTTAAAATTAACAAGTCCACTTTAGCATGGAATTTACTCCCTGCCTCTTCAGCTCTTTGCCTAACAGAGGATATAAACAGTAATTGCTGGATTTAAAACGATGCCAGCTTTACCTGAATTCTGTATACAGGGAATGTAGTTAACTAGATTGGGGACTTACCTCAGTAACCAAGGACCTATGAATCTGAAACTGTTCAGCAGAGAGAACTGATGCAAACATAATTTTTTCCTAATAGTCATGTTTTTCCACAAACTATTTATATGTTCTATTTTCTACCAATTCAGGATATTTTAGCCAAGCAGTTCATGTCTCCAAGAGAATAAGACCTATCTGCTTCCAATTTATTTTTTCACTGTAAAACTAAATTTTTAGTTCAAATGTACACTGAAAATCCACCATTTTCCAATAGCATACAGACTAATGAGAATACTGAGACCACATGTTTAACTGTTTTTTTGAAAGGATATAATCAGGTCAAGAAGTGTAGATGTAAGTATAAAGCCCACATTATTTCTTAGGTGCCAAACACAGAGATCTATATATTGGATGTATTGAAAACCCCAGGAAAACTGAAAGAAGTAAATAATGCAAAATCAGATACACAGAAATGTTTTGAAAAAGCTCACGGAAGACAAAGAAGCATAAATAAAAACTGAACAGATCCTTACATGAGTATTTAGGAAAGGAGGTTGATAAAAAAGAACAGACATGTCAGAAAAGGCATGCCTGCTCCCATCTCCTTTTCCCCAGAGCTAGTTATTTTCATATACTGAAATCTTTTCCCCCTCCCCTTCTGTCAACAGTAGCATCTGTCAGTTGAAGAGACATTTTACAAAACTAATGGAGATCAGCTAATTTTATGATTTTAAAAAACTAATAATGTATAAATCCAAAGATTTCTGGTGGGGTTTAAAGAGAGAGAAAAAAGCGAATGCTGTTTGCCTTACCATGATGATGATAATTCTTTTTGCCGTTTACAGAAGAATAAACAAACTGTGTTGTGTGAGATGCAGTCCTGTGTGTCATTAACCAAACCCCTTTTCTTAGCAATCCTCCCACGCTTTAACCCCTTCTTTCTTCTGGCAGCACTCAGTTAAAAACAAGAAAAAAAGGAAGTAGTATCTGACTTGAGCCTTTCCAACTGATAAGTCATTTGGCAGACAAATTATAACTCTGAAAGGGACTCAATTAGAGGATAGGAGAAAGCGCTGAAGACTTTGCGGCAGCAAGTCCTTCCGTAAGCACCTCTGCAGAAGTAGACAACCTGTTGCAAAGAACTATGAAGTTAGTGTTGGGCAAATGCCTTACGTGCATTAATTAACATGCAATACTAGAATGTAGATATGCAACCGTAGGAAAAAAGATACCACACACGTTGGTTCTCACTGAACTTAATTACTGTTTCCTGATTTACAATGGTTAAAGAAAAAAAATCACTCATGCCCTTATATAGCAACAGGTTAATTTTTGCAGGCATCCTTGGTTCTTCGGCTTCATGAGTTGGTATATTAAATCTGTATCTTTCTTGCCGCTCGTGGAAAAATGATACCAAAAAGGGATTTGAAAAAGCAGAAAACAAGCAGCACCAAAAGTAGGAGCAGGGATCATTCAACAATGAAGAACTAAGAGAATATTTAAACTCTTCTGAACTTGAAAGACTTCCAGAAATAAAATGCATGCAAAAAATAGCATTACCATAAATTATTGTAGTTGTAACTTTTTGTATTTCAGTATAAGAGGAAGCTTGGTATGACTGAGCCTCACATCTTTGCTCTCAGGATTTTGAGTCCTGATGCTGGGTCAAAGCTGTATCATTAGATCACCTACTCAGTGTAGACCTGAGTAGATTCAGTAGAATCTGATCAGAAGATTCAGTGAGACATTGCCTCTTTTAAGTAAAGAGTGAAAATAACATATATTATCCGCGTTTTATTCTAAGAGAGAAACTTGAAACTGCTGTTTCTCTTGAGCAATAAAGGATAAATGACAAAAGCATTTTGGAGGGTCTTGGAAGGCTTTTAGGTCTCCCTAACCAGAAGTCACAACTGATAAATGTAACATCTTTCCTTTCAATTGTGAATGCAATTCAGAATGATGAAAAAACTGTTGCAGAAGTGGTTTTGTATTTACTAGGCCCCTTTCTTCTAGGTTTGTAGGTCTCTTTTTTGTTTTGTGAGAGTGTATGTTGTCCTGTCACTTAGTCTAAATGGTGTATATAGGTAAATACAGATTTACAATAAGTTGTCAGATTTAGATCATGGTAACATCTCCCAGTTCCTTTTTGATTAAATATTTCTGTATTAATTATTGGAGGTAGGAAACAGGATACTTTCACACCAAATCTAAGTGTATGACACAAATCTATCTGTATGACACACTAAGCTATAAATCTCTGGAAATCAGCTCTGGTTTAGGCACCATCAGTCTGGCTCTCATCCCCTTCCTTTCACACAAAATTATTGCTGTCAATAATTTTGACAGTCCCGAAAGTATATGACATTTGAAAAAGTCTTTCAACATTTCAGAGCAAGAATTGGTAAATTCCCTGAGCAACCCAAAATCAGGTACTATGACAAAGACTGATAGTCTTACGAGTATTACTGAGCTTGCTTAAAAAGTGCTGGTTAGCTGCCATTCTGCATTGTTCTCATCTAAGAAAAAAAGATTTAAAGTAGCCATCCATCTGAATTTATTTATTCGTTGAGCATTTTGATACAGTGAAACTGATATATATTCCCAAAGAAATTATGCACACTGAAAACACCTTTGAAATCAGAATGTGGAAATCGTACTAAAACTGTCAAGACTCATTGTAATCCTTGGATCTTATTCCAGATACTCAAACCCATTGTCTCAAGGCTGTTTATACGTTTTTAGACTAAATGATTAAGGTAGAAAGAAGTAATCCCAAGGGTCCGCATATATTATTAGCCTTTGCCAAACACGGCATGGATGTGGATACTCTTTGCTGGCTAACTTAGCTGGCTCCTCCTGGGCTAGGTTGGACATCTCTACATGATTCTGCATGTAGCTCAAGAGCAAGGCAGGATTTTTAATGTTCCTGTGCCCAGTCTTTCTTGTTAGCTAGCCCTAAATGATCAGCAGATGAAGGATAGAGATTGTCTCACTCTCTGCTTGCACTGCGTAGGAAACCTAAGTCCTTACCTGCAGTTTTAATTTAGTCTAGGGAAAATATGCCCAGGAGTTAGTTTAATTATCTAAGGCTCCCAAGTGTTTCAGTCCTTCAATGGCTCTAGCTCTAGGTATCTAAAAGTAACTTGTTGTATCATTTGAAAATTTGAAAACTGGGGTTCTTTTCACTGGATGAAGCAGAGAGTCTGCAACTATACATGGAAAACTAAAAGTCTGCTAGTCACATGAGGACTTTCCCCAAGTCAGGTGTAGCAGAAAATAGGCTGTCAGAAGAGGCAGAAAGCCACCCTTCTGATGTTGTTAAGCTGGGACTGTAAAACTGCAAAAGTAAACAAGCTGCAAATTGGACTGCTGACCTGACCAAAGCCAAATTTCATAAAAAACAGCAAGCTGCATGTGTTACACACTTGCTTTGGGAAGTTGATGTGATGGTCTTGAAACAGGAAAAAATTACTGTATGATTATGACTCAAAAAGCCATTCAGTAGGATGAAAAATGATAATATTTAATCAGAGTGTATTTAAATATGAAATTAATAGAATCTTTCTTCTCCACCGAAGTTATCATTAAATAGATAAAAATCGCACAACATAACTTCTGTTACACGTTATGCCAGGGTACCATGTGGTACCTGTAAACAAACAGAACCTTTTAACTGAAATGTGTCTCAAGCCAGTCCCCCAATATGAAGGCACCCAACAGAGCAGCTGCTTTGGAAAATTTGGGCTTGATAGTCTATGTGCTTCAGAGAGCTCTTTTGTAAAATGTATAAAGTGTTTACTCCCCTTGATAACTTCTTTGATGTACAGATTTTTCATCATGTACAGAGGAAGAGTATTAAGTACAAGGAGCTATTCTTACTAAAATACCTTATCCTGAATATATAAAAATGGCTGGACTTCTCATTTTACATTTGAATTACAATGTTATAATTTAGCATTTATTCTAAATAACAGTGTTCACCTAAGGCTCCCAGAATTCCCTCAAACTAATTATTATAATAATTATTACAGAGAATTGACGTATTATTAATTAGAACACACTTTATAAAACCTGTACAGAGAAGATAGGAATGACTCAAGACCCACTGGTTCCCTACAGTGCAGTGGGCAAAAATTAAATCAAGTGGAGTAGTCCTGCAAACTCTTTGTTTTTAATCCCACAATTACATCACTATCGCCTAGTACTCACCATTAAGCAACAGAAACTTCTAAGTGAAAATGTTTTAATGAAATGCACTTATATTCTTAGGTGTGTTTATTTTAGGCTCCGAACAGAACTAATTAGTATATAAAACATTAAAATAAACAATACGTGTCTGTCCAGAAAACAGATTCATTATTACTTCTGAAGAAAAAGGGAGATGTTTGTTTTCCTGCTATTACAGATACACTATTACAGACATGTTGCATTATCCTGCTGTGCACCCAAATTACTAAATCTTAGCTGCTAAAGAGACATAACCGCAACATTTAAATCTCACTAGTGAATAAATGGATGAAAGTTCAAATTCCTACCTGGTATACTTTCAAAACAATCAGGTCTTAATGTCTAAAAATATATTTTGTCAATTAACAATAACGCAGCAAGGAACTGGATCAAACTGGATGAAGGGACGCTGTTCAGGAATACTGGCATTTCCAGGAAATGTCAAGAAAACACAGTATTACTGATTCTGCTCTTGAGTTTCTGAGTAAGTTGTTAGTTTCGGCACAGGCCAATCCAGCATACTCCGGGACTGGCATTAGTGTCTGTGGCTTACAACAAGAGACATCACAACAGTCCTTGTAAAGCTAACCCTTAAGAGCATCATGAATAACTGAACATGGTTTTAACAACAGCTCTAGTGTTGGCCTCAAATTATTTTTGATCCTCTCTAAATAAGATAGGATAGAAACACTCTGTTAGCAGCTTTTGGGGACCACTTTGCATAAAGTGACACCACTATCTGTCAGCACTTGAAGATACAGGAGGGAGCTGGTTGCCTGCCATTAAAACCTGGCAGATGACAAGTGCTTCCTGGACGTAGAAGGCAGGTGTGTATCTACTCTCCCATTCCTATTCTGCCACTTCCTTCCCACGCCTTCTTGGCACCTGGTGGGAAGAAGCTGGGAAGACAAATCCCTGCTACTCTGTCTGGTTTTCCTCTTGCTACCTACCCTTTTCATTTGCAACGGACCCCATCTTTTGTCTCCGGTGTGACTCAGGCTTTCCCAGCCAGCCCCGTGATGAGTCTTGAGAAGTCTTCAGTTTCCCAGCTGTGCAGAAGGCTCTCAACAGCAGCCAGCAACAAGCTGCTTAGAAAAAAAAACCCTCACAAGCTGTCTATACTTTTCTCATTTTCAGAAAGGCTTTTTTTTTTTTTTTTTCTTTCCAATTCCAAGAGTCAGAAATTTATCTGATAAAAAATGAGCCTCACATGCCAAAGTCAAAACATACCCTCAGCATTCCCAGAAGCAAAGCAATCAAAACTCCCCCTGGAGAAGAAGGAAGCAAATATCCAGAATTACCACTGATGAGCCTTCTCAAATCACAAGTTTATCTAGATGAAATATAAAAAAGTAAGCAGATCTTGATTTTCTTTTTATCTCAAGTCTGGTTTCTAAACATCTAAGGTATAGTTTATCCAGATTTTTCTGGCTTTCCAATAGATAGACTTTTCAATCCCTATTTTGTCCTAGATAATTATTCTGTAGAAATCATATTAGTAAAACAAAAAGAGAAAAAACAGGGGAGAGGAATTGTGCCGATGGCGGGGAAGAGGTTATATTGTATTTGCATGTCAAAAGATATAATTTAGAGGAAGCTACAATGTCATATTCCGTTACAAAAAGTAATGTTTGTAGAAAAAACCATTACATTTAAATCCTTAAATATTGTAGGCAACCACGACAAACTCAAAGCTTACCTGTTGAAATATTACGCACTGTGATTAGCTGAACAAAACTAGTTTGTAGGAATGGTAGATTTCTTTTATAATCTCTAAATCTCACTTGAACAGTAGTTCAGGCGATTCTGTATTAAAGTGGATCACACTTTGCTTTTGCAGATCTTGAGCTATGGCGGATAAGTGCTGGCTTTACAAGGATAAGTGAAGGAGCATTCCAGCTTATTCACTGTAATTCAGTTCTCAAGAGAATAAAACCAGAAAGATGAAGCTTTTCATGACTACCCTTTGCAAACCCATTATTATACTACAGCTGGAACTACAGAGCAATAAATTATGCATATATGTATATATATATATACACACATTCCTAATTGCCATATGCATTATATAGAGTATAAAGTGGCAAAAGCCTGGTCAGGAGGAATGAACTATTACTAAAAGCTTTGTGTCGCAACCCTCTCTGCTCTGAGGGTGCACAGGTGTAGTGTGCCTGTGCTGAGCCACCTGGTCACGTAGCATGGCAAGATGGAAAAGGGGTTACACCCAAGGAGAGAGCACAGCCAGCTGCCAAGGTCCTGAGCACCATTCTAGCTCATTGCACAAGCGTGGAAGTGGTACAAGAAAAGCATGATGCAAAACCGTCTGCAGCTCTCCCCACGGATCACCACACAGCAGCCCAGCGTGGAGGCCAGGAACAAACCTCCAGTGATTTCAAAGAGCAGCTTCACAGGACTGTACTCACTCAACAAGGGAAAGAGAAGGGAGGAGCATGCCCTTTGGGGAGAAGGCAGTAAAGTGTCTGGTGTCATCCTAAGAAAGAGTCACATAGCATGAGCAACACCAGCCAAGTGTTGAAATGCTATGTAGCGAGGTGTCTGGCACAACGATAGACAAAGGTGGAGCAGATAAAGGATGGCCACTGGTAACACTGGCCTGCCTGCTGCACACTCCCGTGTCACCATTACCAGGCTCATTACACGCTGTCCATACTTGATCATTGAGGACAGACTTCCTTAATGCTTTACAGTGCATGAATGGCTCGTTGCCTTCCCTGGGCAATGCCAGCCTGAGTACGTGGCTGTCCACATTATCACACTCCTGCACAGGTTTGATAGACCTTTTATTTCATCAATGCTTTGGGGACTGCAGATTGTTCAACAATCCAGCCCCGGAGACCTCAGCACTGCCACACATCCTGGATCATTGCTCACATGATGGTATTTTAAGCCACCTCTAACCCTCTCAAACAGAAATGCAAGTTTCACCCGTTGCGTCCTCTATATTTGTTTACAGTGTTACATAGAGCATGCAATAACTAAGATGAAATTCAATTCCGAACATAGCTCAACACAAAGACTATGCAGGGATGCAAATCCAATATAAAGGTGGACATAGCCTTTTTTCTCCTGCATCAAGGTGTATGTGTCAAACTGCTTGGAAGGACAATTCTCAAGTAACATTTGTCTTAAATTGCCAGCCAAGAGTAAATAAATGCAAGCTGTCTGATACATGTTACAGTTTAACTGCATGTAAAAAAAAGCCCCAGCAATGTCCTCAATAAACTTTGTGAGTACTTGAAAGATGTCTCTCAGAGCAAGAATTTACTGGCATTCCTACTCTGCCCTCAAATTTATTTATATACTAAAGAGGAAACCTCTTTGCCTCAGTATAGCCAGTGCCATCTGGAATATCAAAATGTTAGACTACAAGACGGGTTCCTCTTGTATCAGTATTCCAGGAGCTATGTTCTTTCTATGAAAATTGTTAAGTCCATACCATCTTCCCCCCTGCCTTTTGCAGTTTCTCTTCTCAGAGGCCCATGTTAGCTGTCAGCTGTAGTCCTGTACACCTGCAGTCAACCACAGTTTAAATGCTCTTGTGCTAAACTCCACACCAAGACGCAGTGAAGAAAGATGTTTTCAAGGTCCCTCTGAACTAGCCATAAAAACTGTACATAACCTGGGTGTAATTTTCAGGAAGCAAGATAGTTGGTGTCTTAAGCCAGGCTGGAAATAGCAAAATGAAAAACTTTCTAAGTTAATACAGAAATGAATTTGTGGTTCAAATGGGGTAAGAGGAATAATGAGCTGGGAATATGGAAAAAAGTGGACCGACAAGGAAATTGCAGTGATGCCATCAGTCTAGTCAGCAGAATGGTATTTTATTAAGCAGAGAAGTAATTTTGTTGAGCAATACTCAGAGAGGTTCTGTCATGGATACCTGAGAACCTCTCTTGTGCTATCACTAGCCATACATTTCCAGATTTTTTGAAAGATAAAAGGATGAACAGGTCTTTAGTGAGCTGTATTTCAAAGCCACATCATAATAATCAGTTTTACAGTGGACCTGATGTCCAAGCTTTTTGACATTGGGACTTGTCAGAATTTTGACCTCTGCCTACACAGTAAGTACAACTGTGCATGTGTAACTCGTTCCTGGATTCTTCTGTCTTCATTATTAACAAATATGGTTGAATTGAGGGCACCTGGCATTTTCTTCTATGAAAGAATCATAGTTTTGTATCCAGAGCATCTTTGCTGCAATGCTACAGATCCTTGTATACTCTTTACTCAGGAATTCTTAATTCTGCTGTGCGCCTCAGATCAATCATGTTAGAAAGAAATCTTTATTATGAATGCCTTACCTTCTTTTTTTTTTTCCCCCACAATTATCAGAACTGTAGTTCTTTAACCAGAAACATAAAGTAAAGCAGACTTAAAGTCCTAGAAAAGCACAAACGTGAGATAAGGTAACTGAGAGCATTTAAATGACAGAAGCAGCTCATTCTGTCTTCTGAACGCTCCTACTTAAATTATGGGGGTTGCTTTCGTTCCTATCTCCTGTGATTTTAATCAATAAACAATACATTGTCCTTGCTTTGGTTTTTGGTTTGTTTTGGGTTTTTTGGCTTGCTTTGGTGCAATCTTTTCAGTCTCTCCTCTCTGATATCACTCTTGTCCCTTCTGCCTGTGCAATTACCATAGCCCAAAAGGAAACGTGCCTGACATACACAAATTCATATCTATCTTTTTTATTTATTTTTTACTTTAAAGCAGATACAATATCTAAATTCTGTCAACCCAAGAAGCATCACCAGTGGTGACTTAAAACTACAGCTGGCTGTCCCAGTGTCCTGATTCAGCATTCCTACAGGTACCACAGTATCCTGTGCTGTTAAAAGTAAAGTGCTTGTATGGGGTCTCTGCTGCTTCTGTAGCTTTTAGTGCCAATGTTGAGAAATATTTACATTTAAAAACAGCACCACGAGTTATAAAAACTGAAAGAATTAACAAAAATGTAGTTCAGTTTTTTGCTGTTATTTAGTGCTGTTCTTTAGGAAGAGCTGGCCTACGTGTAGGTTCTTGCTAGCAGGTGGTATTACACAGACTGTCTGTACATGCTGGGGCCAGTTTAATTTGTTTCCATGATTCTGAGTATCCTTTTCTGTCAAATATACCTACGCTAGTCACCACTGCTGTTATGTCTCTGTAGACCATGCTCTTAATTATTCTCTCAACGGAAAGTGTTTCAATAGAAGCTATCTTCTGTACAGGGCTTCTAAACCCTGTACTTTTTGGGTTTTAACATTTCATCATGTCATTTCAGGTCACTGGTTTATGGCACGACACACCAAATACTGTGGACGAGTAATTTAAGATACAGTGGCTTCTTGAAGCACAATTGTTTGTGGGAGACATCACTGTGACTTAAATGGTCAGCATTTAAATTCTGTCCCAGTTCTGTATTTCATGATGCTTTCAGAACTATTTAAATTTTCTTTGCTTCTTGCTGGTTGTGGCGGTGTTGTGTTTTTAATTATGAATTGCATATTTATCAACTAAATAATTCTGAAAGAATATTTCAGTATTAATAATCTCAAACTATTGCAAAACATGGCATGACTAAGAGCTAAGCATCCTATAAAAACTTTAAAAGTTTAAAGGACAGAGCAAATTAAATATTTGCTAAGTGTAGTATAAATACTTTGTCAACCATGTAAGAAATGCTGGCATGGCCAGGACAAAATGAGGCATTCTTTTTCCCTTCCCACATCCCTCCACCCTACTCAACTGGTTTGGTTTGAAAACTTGATTACTTTCTCCCCTCACCAACCCCCCTCCATGCATTTCAAAGTAAAGACTTCAGTGTTCATCTGTTAACATCACTTTCTTGCCCAAACCACAGGATGGTTGCAGCCCCAAGAATAGGAACAAATTGCATATACAGAATAAAAGGAAAAAAAAAAAAAAACCAAAAACCCAAACAAACAAACCAAAAATCCTTATATAAACTATTACAGCATTCTGATGTTTTCCTAGACATTTTAAACCACAATAAGGAATTACTGTGCTGGCCAGCACAATAGCATCTTATTAATATCCGTATTAGAAGCCATACAGACAATGAATAATGTAGATATTCCAAATTTTGCCAATGACCTCTCATGTGATCCATGCTTCGTCACATTTCACCTTTTTCCATTTTTTCTATATACTCTTCAATTCATACAAATACATCAGAACAGTAATCCCAAATCCATGGCTTATGGTTAACATCCCCCAAACTTTCTTCAATCCATACATAATTTAAATACACATCCATATGTATCTGTATACATGTATATATATAAAAGTATAAATAAAATTTCCTATAGATAGTCTATTCTATAAAAATCTCTATTGCTGTAATTTTTGCTTCATCTAAATGAAAGAAGCGTGTTTCTCCAGATTTCCCATAAATTAGTGCAGTAGATGTATATAACATGATGGTGGCTGTCACAGGCAGGTCTGGCTATTTAAAGAGGTTAGAAGTTACGCTTTAGAATTTAAAACGTGGGAGGCTACTGTCTCCTCTGCAGGTATGACAACAGGGAGCAATGTGATTAAAAAGTAGCCCTACTGGAATGAGCACAAGCATGACTAATCAAAAAGGCAGTGAGTAAATGTCAGCTTTTTGTGGGGATTATCAAGGGATTTTGAGTCCGTCTGTCTAGTAACAAGGGAGAATTCCAGGGAGGAGGGGAAGAAAAAACACAACAAAAGCAATTTAAAAAAAAAAAAAAGAAAAAGAAAGAAAAAAGGAAGGAAAATTATTTAACCTGTTCAGTCCAGGAGAGAGGTAGAAAGTGCGACCATTATTTCAGAGAAACCTGTAACCCTTGGGGGAGGAAGGTAACTAGGAGCAATGGTAGCAATGAACTGTCTACGCTGAAGATGTGGCACTGGTGATGCCGGCCACCCAGGTCTGGTGACCCCTGCTACATTGCCCACATGAGGAATGACAGTAATTTCACCAGGTGAAGAACACAATAGTTACACTGAAAAAGAGAGAAAAAAAGAGGGAAAAAAAAAAAAAAAAAAAAAAACAAAGAGAGAAAAAAAGAGAAAAAAAACCCACAAAACCCAACACATCAAAGTGCATTATTTTATATAAACATTGAGCATAAGTGTAGTTAAGCAGATACAAACTCTGGGCAGAATCTGGGTGTCCAGGATGGCGCCAAGCAGGATTTTTTCCTGGTTTGGTTGTTTTTGTTGCAGGTAATACAATAAAACTTGGTCCTGCAGCAACATTTAATCAGCTGGAAAGGTATAACCTATTCCAAACAATTGAGGACCTATCCAGATTTTAGAAGAAAAGAAAACAAACCCACTCCCTGGCCCCACATAGGCCTCTCTTAGGTGACCATCTTGCTATACCTGCCCTTCACCTCAAAGGAAAAAAAAATCCTGTAACATCATGTAACTTCCCGTTCCCTTTTTCACTTCAGTCTTTGCACAAGGCAGGTTAAGGGTTCTCCTGAAATTAGCAGGGGGTGGGTGTTCTACTTTGAGAAAAGCAAATATTGTTGGCCGCTGCATGACTCACTTTGTAGGACTTTAGCTGTAAGGTTTTGTTTAGCTTTTTGATTCCAAGCTGGAGAAGGACGCCTTCTCTTCTTTTGGTCTTAAGTTTTGGGAGGAGATCGGTTAACCACTGAAAGGCCTTATCTCTTAAAAATTGTGGTGAACCTTAAGGCAAAGACTTGTTCTCCTCAGGGCAGCCTCCTCTCACCTATCCACAAACCAATAATTTTGTTGCCTGTTACTTTTGAAAGTGACTCACCTGCTTTCTCACTTACTCCGGATCTAAAACTTATCAAATGGCAATATAAAATGCTTTGTTTCCACCATTTAAAACATCACTCTGGGAGGTGATTTTTTAATCCCGTGAGATTCCAAATGGACTTTGGGTTTTATTATTTCCCGAGGAAACAAAGCACTGTAAGGAGAAGAAGTATGAGGACCTGCGTTGGATGTCTTGAAAACATTTCTCTGAGCAAGGCAGAAATGAAATAAAAGCAGCAGATGAGGAATCCTAAACTGAAAAAAGCCTAGACCTCAACTAGCTATCATCTTGAAAGATCAGTTAGAAGAGCAGCAGGAATTAGGGATCTGCATATCTGCTGTCTCAGGAATATGGCAAAGGCAGTGATAGAATAAACTCATTTAATCCAGTAATTTGACACAGAATCAAAATGGGCTTCCACAGCCACACCTGGGTGTTAGAAGTACTCCACCCAGTTTCCTTCGTTAAATATTCATGTCATAGGACTGAATCTTTGTGTGAAAGGCAGTGGCTGTCTTCAGGTAGCAAGTAGGTGTGAGAACTCTTATCTAGATGGAGAATCCTGAGAAACCTTTAGACAGGTACCTGGTTATAGGTATGAAAATATGACTAATCAACACCTGAATATAAGAGGAGATGCAGCATTAGAGCACAGATGTGACTTAGAAAAAACTGTTTAGCCCAAATATCTCACATGGAATTTTAAACTCTAGATTTTTGTGCTAGCTGCACAGGAAATGTATAAATAATGAAAGATTAAGAACTCTGTTTTCACTCATTTTACTATCAGAAGTCAATCTAAATTCAAAATTGTTCTCTACAGGAATAAATGCCTTTCAGCTTAACTATATGGAAACCTATCAGCTTAAAGCCTATTTGTCTATCTACATCATTTAAGGTTATTTGAGTTTGCCATATCACAGGTAGGACTCCTTCTCAATTGGGGTGAGGATTTTGTCACTATTGAAGCTGTACGACTGTAAAATATATGTCTACCTGTGATTTGGACCTCAAACATAATTCTTATTTATTGAAAGAGAATGGAATGAATCAAATAATCAGGAAGCTGTTTTTTCATTCATAGCGAGAACACTGGCCACAGTGTTTTATTAATTTAACGTCTTAAAGGTATAAAAAAAAAAAACAGTCATAAAATTATGCCACAGGTATCTACTTCATGTAGTATAGGTTATATGACAGCTCAAATAATCTACAGTGTTGATCTGCATAGACCTAAATATAAACAGGAATCTTATCCAGCTATTTTGCCTTCATTTGCAAACAATCTCAAAGATAACGAATACTCCTCCTATTTAGCTCCACTGAGTAAAACTGGATTGTGCAAATGTAACTAGGGATGGAATGCATTATTTGTGGAAAGGAAAAGGAATAAGCTGGGTTTTAGAAATCTAGAAACAGTATTTTGCAGAGCTGACATCTCTAAATCATATTGGGGGAGGGGGGGGGACGACTGGTATGTAATAATGTTTTACCAAACTTCTATTTGCCAAAAGAGAAACTGCTAACTTTAATTTCTGTAAAACAAATGCTTCACATATTAAATAGTACAGGTAGAAGAGTCAATATTATTTTTTTTTTAATTTTTATAATTTATTTATT
>VZRU01017612.1:39149-49310 GCA_013398155.1 Pedionomus torquatus | reverse complement strand
TATAGATCTAATTTCCTCCAGTGATTTAATAAATATATGAGGGTTTTTTTATATATTTGATAAGAGATCTTAAAAATCTCTCTCTTTCACTGTTAGATAGCTGACATTTTCAGTTGTTCAAATCAGAAGCTTACACTGAAACAAAGTGATAAATTCCAGGCAGCCTTGCAAAGGGAAAAAAAAAGTGAAAACTTTTGTCAGAACTAGAAATACATAGGAATCAGCAGCAGAGGTATTTGATGAGAAAGCAATATTGATTTAGAAGGATGTTGCTTTTTTCCTAAAACAATGATGTAGTGAGAGGAAATATTTTTGCCTTATAGTTTGGGGAACACAGTATGACTCACTGAACAACATTATGAAAACAGTGTTTCTAAACATATTTTTTTAATTTCCTGTTGTTTAACCAACACCATTTATGAAAGTCAAACAAAAAGAAAAAGAAACAAAGTTGCACTGTATATCAAGATCAGTTGCTGTGAAGTACAGGAATAGGTAAGATGAAGATTTGTTAAACAACCCTGGAAGAAGATGAAAGTGGAAAACCAGGGTATATTATGATAGAAGTTTATTATACACTAGCTCATTGGGTGGAAGAAGGCTTTTTTGATCAAGCAAGGGAAGCACCCAAAAGGACAGAACCTGATGGCTTTAATTACTTCTTGGAATTAATTTTTTTTTTTTTTTTCTGTTGGAAAAGAAATACAAGACAGAGACAGTCCAACAAGTTCTTGGAATATGCTGGGGACAGCTTTTTCTTCAGAAGGTGAACAAAACCATTAAGGGAGTGGCTATTTTAGATCTTCTGCTGACTAGTAGGCACAAGCTGGATGAGAGTGGAAGGGAATTTAGGTGAAAGCGAATCATCGTTTAATGATCACTACTACAAAAAGGAAAAGGAAAGCAGCAAAATAAAAGTACTTTCTCTCTTTTCTTTTTTTCTTTTTCAGAAAAAAACCACACAAATGTTAACAAGCTCCAGAGACTGATAAGCAAGGTTTCTTAGGAAGACTGCTTAATTAATAAAAGAACGCAGGAGAGCTTGTCTGTTTTAGTAATTTCTGGAGTCAGCTCTTAATTATCCGAGGTAAAGGGAATAACCTAAATTAGGCAAAAACAGAGGATAATACAAATTGGGCTGTGTAAATTAGTCTGCAAGACTCTACTTAGTACATTCACCTTTGAAAGGCTTATGAACAGATTTCCGTAGAGAGAACAGCAACAGAGAGGAGCCTGGTGCAAACAGCTTATGTTCTGTGTCATGCACCATTTTCTACTGCTCTCCCACAAGAAATGCTTAGGGAAGGCAGGCTTCATTAAATCCCAGTCCCCATAAACCTTCTGTCATCATCAGATGACTGTATTATTACACACATTAGCAGATTATCCCAATACAGAAGAAACTGCTGAATTCACACACACAATTTCCTTGACTTTTATAATTTATCTAATAACCAAACTTTAGTGTTATGCATCAAAGAAGAAAATGAAGTAGCCTGCTCTGATACTCTTTTAGATGCTTCATTTAAAGGCTTTTAAATATTCTTAGCACAAATGGATTTGGTCCAGGATAGAGGAAATGACACCCCAACAATTTCACATAGCTGTAAGTGTGAACAATTTATTCCGAAGGAGGAACAAACTGCCAACTCAGCTGAATTCCACCATTCTTAAATTTTCCACTGAAAAAAGTCAAACATCTACTTATTTTTCTGGGAGAAGTCCTTTCAAGGAGTTGTATAATATACAAGTCCATCCAAGACAGCAATACGGTTAACAGGATTTTTCCTGTTGGAAGGCTATTTCCCCTGTAGCTGGCTCTACTGCAATAGAAGTGTCATCTCATCACAGAACCGCACCACTCTGTTGTTTCGTAACTGAGCTCTTTTGTAGGCATGTTTCTACAGTATCAAGGGAACCAAGATGCTGAATGAGACCACAAGGGATGTTTGGGGTTTATATTATTTGTGTATTCAACTAAAGACCAATGAGTCTTTTCCAAAGGTTTCATATAGAAATTAGTAGAGGAGATTTGCTGGCTTGACAAGACTAGACAATAAATGTATTTGTTTTAAAGGCAGAATATTTTAAGCCCTCATCAAATACATTCAGATTAATATTAGTTCCACAACCAAGAAAAAAGCAGCTTTTTCAATTACTGGCTCGCTGTGTACTTTGTCAATGTGGAAAAAAAAAAGGTATTTCTCTCCCCATGGAAAGATTACAATAAAGACAAGAATGGCATTGCACAACCATGTCTGCAATCTGAAATTAAGTTCTCACATTAGAACAGAAGTAATTAGCATTTTCCCTAGCTTGCTTCCATGCAGTAATACTACTGCCAAGCAAATGAGTAACACTACATGAGCTAAATGAACACTAGAAACAAAATGTATAGCCACTTCTCCCTCACTGGAATCAAACTGAACATAAAAAACAGTACAGGTTAAGTGAGAAGCTGTAAAAGTGCAGGTGCTGTTCCTTTATTATTTTGGCTTATATATATTTTATGAACAAAAGGAAAAAGCCATATGGTTTGTGAGAGCATGTGGAACATCTCCTTGAGCCATTTCCTTTGTTGTCTCTTCATGCCAGCTATAGTTATTATGTACCCTCCTTATTTCCGTATATGATACTCATTTGAAAATTTTCCAGTGCTTTAAACACAGGTCTTTTAAAGGAAGATTACAATTATACTGTTTTCAGAATAATCATCTTCTTTATATGTGTGTGTCTATATACGTATTTTATGTAAATACACACATTTCATTTTCTCTTACCTTTCTAAGTGCTGCTGGTAATGAGGCAGTTGACATTGATATCGCTGGATGAACATAAGAGTGCTGACAGATTACTGATGGTATTTGGTTTTCTTCAACATTATAGTGTCTGCCTGATATGTCATAGTACCTGAAAGGAGAGAAAAGATTGGTTAATTAATACATCTGAGCAGAATAAAGTCTGATACCTACCGTATTTCTCAACAAAATATATCAGGTTGTTTTCTCCAGTTTCAGTGCTTCCAGTACTTCTAAAGTTTATGGCTTTATTTTAGCCAAACTACTTGCTCCTCCTGTAAATAGCTAATTCATCCCACCTGCATTAGCTATCTGAAACTCTAACTTGTCAGTTTTTTTCCTGATAACAAAACAACGAAAAGCCAAACACAATATTCATCAGGATAACCACATTAGAGCCACAAGGCAGAAAAATTAGTTGTCTTATCTTATGTCACTCCACCTCTACAGACACAGCAGATTACAACCTTTGGAGCTTATAGTTCCACATTACATCACACGTCCTGTTCACCTTCCTTCTGGAAGCTGTCTCACTGAAGAATCGGTTGAATTCTCAAAATAGAAGGTCATTTATTGGGAAGATACTGTCACAGTGAAAGTCCATAAAATCTTTAAAACAATACATTAATTCTTAGCATGTCAGTCCTAAAGCTTAATGGATCTAATTTTGCCTGTGTTTATTCTGCAGTGTCAATTTTGAAATTCTGAATCCAAAGAACACGGAAAAGCTCACTTAGTCTCCTCCTCAGAGAGAAATAAAACAGTAAAAACTGACCAAATTATATCATCTCTTTAATTTCGTGCATGAAAAATAGCAAGAATACAGAATTCTCTGAAGATATGGTTTTATTAAAAAGGTTGAGGACAATGACATTTTATATACTGAAGCTTACTACAATTGGTTACAATCAATCTTGTCCTCCTGCCATGCACCACTGTGAACAGTCTGGTTCTTGGGGACCTCCTCACATGTACTTATGGGGCCTCCATCACCCCCCAAAGCTGCTTCTTCCTCCAGACTGAAGAAGCCCCAGTTCTCCATCCTCTCCTCACTGGAAAGTGCAACCGTACAGGCAGCCCCTGACTGTAGTGGTTGCCATCCGATGAACTCGCTCCAGTTTGAAACACTGCAGTATATTTAGGCAGGGAATATACTCACCAAATATTTTTCTTTCAGCAAAGAAAAAAATTATGTCTCAAAATGTTTTTGTTTTTTTTTTTTTTTTGTCCTTAAAACATGCATATTTTCCTTATCAGTTGGATCAAAACTCCCTTTCCCACAGGCTTCTTTTCCAGACTCATCACAAAGTACCAAATCCAGCTCTGTTTGTACAACTTTAGTTGCAAAATTTTGTTTTATAACTGACTGCCATATAGAGTTTTCAAAGAGTAAATAAGAGAGCAGAAAGGCCTCAGGCATATTTATAGAGGCATTCAGTTTATTGCATAATTGTGGTGAAAATGTTTTGACATTTTAACACATATCCTAATAAACTTGTGCAATTGTTTTGTTTATTTACCTATTTCTAAGGAAGAAACTGCCTCACTCTCAATAGCTGGTTACCTTCTCCAAGGCATAGCTGACTTTGAGCTGTCCATCTTGATTTTAATTTTCTACCTCTGTCAATGGAGGTTGCTTTTGGGGTGGTTCCCACACACATCGTATAGAAGAGAATTCAAAAGTGACATTAACCAGCTGCTCACCTAATTCTGAAAGATTATGTTGCATCCTACCCTGTCTGATGTGCATTCTGGAGGTCTCTGTAAGACCACTCGAAGGATCAACAGTAAACTGAGGACTATCAACTCGGTGACTCAGAGCAGCAGAACAAGTGACATAGGACGGGCAGGAGACTGGGAAGGCACTTGGTTGGTCTGAGTAAGAAGGAGGAAAATAACGGCACACCATGGGAAGTAGATGGAAAAGCTGTCATGTGCTGAGGTGACATCAGCTCTCTGCAAGAGGCCACCATGGGGCTGACTGGGCTGGTGCCAAACATCTGCACCTTGAGTGCCATATAACGAGCGTATGTCAGAAAACAACATGTCACCGATGACACATCTCAAAGTGACAAGAGGAAGAAGCTCCGAGGAGCAAACAGTTCCTCGGTAGGAAGTCCTGATGTTTCCCCAGGCGCTGCTGTGACCTGCTGAGAAAGGGTACTGTGCCCCAGGTGAGCCAGCAACACCCACCTGGGGAGGCACTTGCTGGCTCCCCTCCAGCAACAGAGGCAGGACCCCCACCAGGGCTACTCTCACATCTTACCCCCATGGGCCCACTCCTGGCCGCTGTGGAGGACCATCAGTCCCTGAGACAACATTAGACCTCAGGGCATCGGCGGGTCCATGGCACAGCAGCCAGGAAGCAGCTGCTTTCTGAGTTACGGTGAACCAGCACTGTTTCTTTTGGACACATCTTTTTTTAACGGACACTATTTCGTGCCAAAAGCTGGAGCTGACAGAAGCAGCGTGAAAAGCTTAAACCCAGAACAGGCTGGAAAACAGCCAACTCTGGATTTCCAAGTGGATAAGAAGTGGCACCCTTTGAATTTCTTCATGGTTTAAGGTCTATCCTCCCAACAATCTGCTGTTGAGCTAAGCTCACCAGAGCCTCCCAAAAGCTTTCTTTTATGGCACTGGGCAGTTTTCCAGGGAAAGGCTGCGGAACGCTTCCCGCCTGAAGGCACGGGCACACACGCAAGCGGCCGGGGGCAAGCCAGGGTGTGAAGGCTGCACCTCCTCTGCCCTGACTGCCCAGCCAAATTCTCTCCTTCCAGCCCAAACGGGGAGCAGCTTGGCCCAAATCCCTGCGGAGAAACTCACCATGAGGCATGGGCAGGCAGGTGGACAGTTACGGTGGAGGAGCTGACGCACCGTCAACCCACACCCTGGCTTTCCTAACCCCGGCTTGTTTGTGTAACCATGCCCTCTCGCTCAAAACCCTCAGGGCTCAGGGGGAAAAAGGTGCTTGCAACATGCTAGGCATGTTATGAAACCCTCCCAGACATTTTGCAAGGCCCATCAATTCTTGGAGGCGCTTGGAGAGGAGCTTTGTCTGTGGAGGTAAGAATTTTTAAATCAGGAAAAATATTCATGGCTGAATATTTATGTTAGACTGAGTAGTTTATTGTCTGTTACACGTTTGGCTACTAAATAGTACAACTAATTACGTTAAAAATGCTCAGAGTATGTTTACCTGGTCTACAGCAATGAGTGTCTGGCATGTTTTCATATAGCTAATGAAAATAATAATTAATTCTACAGTGAGGCAAAGGAAGAGCAGGTAGGAGTCCTTGGAAATTACCAAGCTTTTGAAAGGAGCATGAGGCGCTCAAAGGAGGAAGGAGAATTTCTGTAGGTATATACATCTCTTTATCAGTACAAGGATACTGGTTCACAGAACTACTGACTGGAAGAGGAAACCATCAGATAGGAATTAAACTGGGGAGTGCTCTCTGCATCCTGACTGCACACCTTGGCCCCATTGCTTGTACCTGTCTGGGCCTAAGTCCCTAGGAGTGACACAATGCTATCCTATTAACCATCTTAATTGTCTTAAAATATCACAGCAATTACAAATCATTTTGAAGGAAATTAACCAGAAGACAAAAGTACATGAAAACACTACAATAAGACCAATAAGCAAACCGCACAAAGGAAAAGGAGATCGCCATACATTTCAAACTAATAATGCTTACTAAATTTGCATCCTGATAATTTTATGGACGTGGCTTCCCTCATAATCCAGCATGTTCAGCCCTGATATCCATCTCCAGTCTGCTATTTTTGAGAACAGCCTTCATATGGTTCTTGCATATTAATTCCCATTTTTCAATCAACACTTTTACACAGGATGAGATCATTTTTTTAAAAAGAGAGAGCATGTATGAGCAAGAGCAACTTGATTAAAACGGAAAGACATTTTGTTTGTTTATTCAGATCCTCTGCCCAGTCTCCCCCCTCCCATGCCATATCAGCAGTTAATTTTTTCCCTGGAACCAGCAAATATGAATTTGATCAGCAAGGCTGTCTGTGTTAAAGATTTACTGCAAAACACAGAACAACATTAAGAGCAGTAAAGGGCTTTTCCCCAGCACGCCCACCACTCGTGTGCTCATGACTACGATGGCTGCACCTACGCTGTCAAATAATTTACCTCCCTGGTTCATTCCCCGGTCCTGGTCCCCTTGTCAGCCATACTGCACATGCAGCCCTTTGTGCTTGGGCTCTCCTCTGGAGGAAACCAGCTACTTCCCTCCCTGAAGAAGTCAAGGTGCAGCTCTGTAGACAGACTGCCCTAGGGATGGGAGAGCAAGGATGGGATTCCACCAGCTTTGGCTCCTCCTGCCCTGCACTACCCCAGGTAGCCTCCTGCCCTCAGACACCCCCTCTGTGCCCCACACCACACCCCACAGCATGCTGCGTACCTCTGGCATAATGCTATAAAAGCAGCAGTCTTGCAGGCAGCAAAGCAGCCCTCACATTACCTCAGACACTTTGAACTGAAGCCACAGAAATATAATTATGGTCTTAAGAGCCACGGGGGCATCAGGCCCAGGTCAAGTGTTAGGCAGCTCAAACACAGCCAGTTCACTCTAGAGGCATGTAATCTTGAGAGGTGTGGATGCATATATAGGGATCATTCCCCGGGGCAGATCCTTTAGCAGTGTAGACTCTGTTTTTAACAAGTTTGTTGGTTGTTTTGGGGTTTTTTTATTGAACGTTATTTGAGTTGCTGTAGTTACAGTCTTAATATATTTTGAGCATTTCAAGCAGCCTGCTCTGGGCTGAAGTTTTCCATACGAAGCTATTGCCTGTTACACCTTCTGTCATCTCTTCCACAAAACCAGTATGGGGACATCCTGAGCAGCAAGCTATGTATGGCACTCACATCTCTTCCCACTGCCTCACCACTCCCATTACTGTATCCCCAGTTAAAGAACTGCTTCTCTTCCCTTCATCAGAGCATTGCTCAGACCCGAAGCAACTTCAGGTCTTATACAAAGTAGTTTGGGGTAACCCTAGGGTAACTAAACACTTCTTGTACCTACCCACCTAGGGTTTTAAGAAGTGAAAAAGCCAGGGCAGACACACACATCCTTGAAGGGACATATGCCTGGGACACAACTGTTGTATTATCTTCTGCCAGAGTGACAGGGTGTGATTTTTATTGGAAGACTGAGCATCTCAAACTTCCCCCAGGCCCTGGGACTGATGAGTGGCTCTGAGCTCCTCCTGGGGCATAGCTTTAAGAAGTAGCAGGGAGGCACACGCCCTCTTGTGCCATCACCCTGCCATCTAATGGCCAGCCTTCAGATTCATAGATGAATCAAGTTTTACCTTTCTGCCTCCGCCTTTCTAGATTCTAGAGATAGAAAAAGCTGTTTAAACTACCTTAGGTCCCATCTTGTCAGGGCAGATGTATTCCTCCTAGCTTCCTTCGAAGTGTTTTGTCATACATCTTAATAACAGGGTTAATACATCACCTAAAAGTACCCTTTGTTACAGTCACTCCACTCTGCCTTAGTATGTCAGCCTAAATAATTCCTTTCTTTGTTTGGCAAATTCACACCATTTAAATATTTGCAGGCTGCAGCTATTACTCTCACCCAGCCATTATTTAGCATAATCTTTTCTTTTGTAAACAAATTCCCATCTTCTCTTTGTTTCCTTCTGACAACATCTCTCCAGCAAAGATGCGTCTGGAGCTGGACACAATGTTCTGGTTCCAGTCACATCAGAAATCACGAAGAGCATGTCTGCTGCCTCCTCGCTTTGTTCCTTGATACATTTGCAGACACAAAGACTGCACAGGGCTTTTTTTGAGCCACTGTAACACCACAAACTTGTCATACTTGTTGTCCACCACCATACCTACATGTATTTGTTTTTTCAGCCCTACTGCCTTCCCAGTACAATATATTAATTTCAGGTTATTAAATGTATTTGTTTGCATTTGGCAGTTTGTTGAAGCTCTGAGCAACTGCTCATGAGATGAAATGGCTTCAAGCTTCAGGCTTTCTTGCGCTTCAAACAGCATGCAATTGGAAATACTACAGTCATTAGTCCTTCAAAACATGTTTTCCCGAGTCCTACACAGATACACAGTGTTGCTCTGTAGCCAAATCTTTAACACAGTGAATCCAAAGCAGATTTTGGTTTCTTATTCCAAGTGAACCTTTTCCATTTTGCACAATCAAAAAGCCCCACTGTCATAGAAATTATCGCAGCTATTCATTATGTTTAAATGTAACTTCTTTAGCACCTTGACTAATTGGGAAATAGAATCATAGAATGCTTAGAGTTGGAAGGGACCTGAAAGTTCATTGAGTTCCAACCCCCCTGCCATGGGCAGGGACACCTCCCACTAGACCAGGTTGCTCAAAGCCCCATCCAGCCTGGCCTTGAACACTTCCAGGGATGGGGCATCCACAACTTCTCTGGGCAACCTGTTCCAGTGCCTCACCACCCTCACAGGAAATAATTTCTTCCTAATATCTAATCTAAACCTCACCTCTTCCAATATTAAACTGTTACCCCTTGTCCTATCACTACACTTCTGGACAAAGTGTCCCTCTCCTGCTCTCCCGTAGGCTCCCTTCAGACACTGGAAGGCTGCTAGAAGGTCTCCCCGCAGCCTTCTCTTCTCCAGGCTGAACAGCCCCAGCTCCCTCAGCCTGTCCTCATAGGAGAGGTGCTCCATCCCTCTGATCATCTTCATGGCCCTCCACTGGACCCGTTCCAACAGGTCCATGTCCTTTCTCTTTGAGGACTCCAGAGCTGGACACAGTACTCCAGGTGGGGTCTCACTAGCACAGGGTAGAGGGGGAGAATCACCTCCTGTGACCTGCTGGTCACGTTTCTATTGATGCAGCCCCGGATACAGTTGGCCTTCTGGGCTGCCAGTGTGCACTGCTGGCTCATGCTGAGCTTCTCATCCACCCAATACAGACACTTCAGACTGAGAATAGCTGTATTTGAATTGTGAGGTTATTGCCTAGATAATCCGGAAGCTTAGTGAATAATATTTTTAGCTGCACCAGAAGCCCAGCCATTACACATATAGTTAAAATCTTCATGAATAGCAGCATAAAGCTTGATCTACCTCCTGCCTGTACCAGGTGCTTGTCGCTATTTCACTTTTGCCTTCTTTTGCCTCCTAGTAGTCTCAACTATTTAATTTAATCACTGTAAGATATTAAATTTTGTATCTTGCTGGCATCACAAGTATCTTCCAAAAAACTCCACTTTCCCCCTTATTATACCTATGACTCAGATTATCATTCTGTATTAATGATGCATCATAAATTTCAGTTAATACCTACCACAGCCAACCACTTCTTCCTAGTTGTACTTGTACATT
>VZRU01017612.1:0-38715 GCA_013398155.1 Pedionomus torquatus | reverse complement strand
TTTTTTTTTTTTGTTTTTTTTTTTTTTTTTTTTTTTTTTTTTTTTTTTTAATTACCATTCGGCCACTGGGTGGCATAATGTGCCCCAACAAGCTATGTTGCCTGTGATAACAATTCCATTCATTCCAGAACTACGTGTTGACATTACATCAGCTCCACCTATGCAGGCACATTTGGGAAACAACTAAAGTTTATTACTAAAATTGATTTTTGTAAAATATTCATGAAGTTTTCCATTTTATTTTATTTACTCCCAATTTTGGGGAAAAACAAAGCTGTATAAAGTAACCTTTCAGTGGGAACCTCACTTTTTTAATGTGTTTATGTACTGGCAACTTTTGAGAGCATCTGACATTTACTTGGCAGATGCAATGGAGGAGATATAAAGCAACAAAGGTTGTTGTGTATTAATAGAAAATAAATTATGTCTGACATTGCAGTAGCATCCAGTGAACCCAAGCAAAGAAAGATTCCAGTTGGGATGGGCAATGAACAAGTACTCACCACCAGAGATTATTTGTAACTATGCTGCACTGGAGTATCTCACTCAGTGCAGAGCTAATCTTTATATTTATATTCTGCTCTAGCTTTAAAGCATTGTATAAACAATAATCATCACGTTGACTTAACCTAACAAAGGTAATATCTCATTTTATATAGTAAGAAGCTCAAAGAACCAGATGAAGCTGTTTGACTGAGGAGACGGAAAGCCAGCATCACTCATTTCTTTAAACACATGATGCTTTTCTTCCTTTGTTCATACTGACTCACCATGACTTGATGAACAGAAATATCATCTTGCTGCATAATTTTGCTACTTTCTGTAGCTACATTAAGAGATACAGAAAGGTGTTCACAAATTCAAGGACATGAAAATACTTCTGAACATACAGACGCACACATGCAACATTTTTCCCTCTTCTCTTTTATGTGAGTATTAGCATTGGTTCAAAGTGATAGCTGGGAAAAAAAAAAAAAAAAAAAAAGGCAAAGTTTGTGCTCTCCGCTCTTTAAAGTGTGTTGTGAGCATCTAGAAGTCTGCCTTAGACTAAATCCCCACTTTGAAAAGTCTGATTCATCTATCTGGGTATCTCTAAATAGAGTGCAATCCCAGCAACAAATAGGAAAGTCTTTCATTCTTAGAAAAAAGTTTCTGCCCACAAGAAGGGATGGAACAGGTTCCCATTGGACCAAAACAGGCCCCTCAAGTTCCCCCGGCCACCTGCGAAACAGCCCGTGCAGGGTGGGTATAGAGGCAGCACAGGGGGATGCACAAACCAAGGGCACCTGAACACATCTTGTTATACAGAAATAAATGACCACAGCACCAGGACGCAGCTGGGGACCACAACTTCTAGTGACATCCCCTTCAGCACGAGGTCCCAGAAGATTACACAGCCTTATGCCTACTGTTCTACCTGCTCCAGCTTCTTCTGCACCCATCAGGCCAGCAAGAAGACCCTTGGGCAGGTCCCATGAGCTGAGGAGCACACAGAGGGGTGAACACCCCCCAACAGCACAGCCTAAGAGAATGAAGAGCACATGAAACTTGTGAGGTTTGGCTGGTCCTGCGTAAACTCATCAATTTATCTATTCATCAAAATCTTCATAAACCACACCCTGCAATTACAGCAAGGGAACTCACCTGAAATGAGTTGATTTCACGAGCTAAATTAGCTCAATGTCTGGAACAAAGACAAACAACTAATGTGGTACCAGCCATTTTACATTTGCATCAATTATGCTAAGCCTAATTGAAATTTGGACTTCTTGCAACAAAACACTGAGCCACTTTTTGCTCAGGAACTATCTCTGTGGCTTATACTCAATGGGGATTTGTGATTACAACTGTAAGGCTTTACTATATCATTTGTGAGCATCAACAATCTAGGAAACCTATAAAATACTTCCAAACGTGCTACAGAAAAAAAAGCAGCACATTATTTTTTTAAAAAGTGGGACTACAGAGGCACCAATTTAGAACGCAAACTTGGAAATCTAGCTTTGAAAACTGGCCATTACAATTTTCCTCAGCTTTAAGTAGAAAGGAAGAACAATTTATTACAGCAGCTGAGCAACTAGTTTTGATGGCAGGAATGGAAAATTGAGTTAAAATTACCTATTCAATAAGAGGTAACAGGAAAACACAAAGTTATACTTCAATAAGTCAGCTCATGTAATGTGAGTTGTTTTGTTGCTTCCAGACTTAATAATGGACTACATAACTTCAGGTTTCAAATAATGATAACTTCATTGCAAAAGATATTAATATAGATTTTCTTGTTTGCCTAAAAAAATGCACCTGCAGAGATTTTAATATAAATCCTAACATTTTACTATTTTGGTTTAAGAAGCCACTAATTACTCTCATTCAAATTCTCTGTGTATTTCTATCTGGAAAAACAGAGTAAAGTTTGAATCATATCTTAAAGTAATAGGATGACAATACTCAATCACTATTTATAAATGTGTTCAACAGGCCAGGTCCATGGCTGTAATGTCTTAGAGCAAATAATCTTTGTGTTATATGTGTATTTACAGATATATTTGTGAGGGCAAAAAAAAACACCAAAAATGCTTTAACACAAACATACCTCAAGATACAACTTAGAAAAACCTATTTTCCTACATCCTGTAGCTTTTCAAGTCATGAGTCCAGCAGAAATAGTAGTTCAAGGAAATCTTGGGAATCATTAAGCCAGGAGAACAATGGAGAAGGTAAAAAGGCAATTCACAAGCAATATGTATCAATACAGTCACAGATAGAGCATAAGAACTGGTTTTATCACACATTCCAGCCCAGCACCAACATGAGATACCATTTAACATCACATCCCATAGACCACAGATTATTATCAGCACTCTTCATTCTTATATCCTTTTGAGAGCAATGAATACAGACTTTTAAATTGTCAAATTTACACAATAAATGAAACATGTGGATATGGACGGGCTTTCTTCATACCTCCACAGAGGACAGGCATTCCACCAGCTCAAACAGACATCTTAACATCGATTTACACTATCAAGTGCTTCTCTGAAGCCATATTGGCTTTTTAGGAAGGACTAACTCACAGAGCGCGTAGCAGCAGACTTCAGGATTCACATTGGATACGAAGCTCACGGCGAGGCAGCCTACCTGCATCTCTGCATCTTATCCCTATGGAGCCAGAAGACCATGGACTTCACATTTAGAGTTTGTTTCGCTTCACCGTGGGAGGAATGAGAAGCTCTCTCCTGACAGTGCTTTTGCCTCTTGTCAAACCTATCTATCACTTCCCTCCTCTACCTCCTTCTCTTTCCCACAGTTACCAAAAGTGATCTTGCAGGCTGTGAGGGAAGGCAAAACAAGGGATGTGAAAAACAGAAGAGACGGAAATGAAAAATGAACATGAGAGGATCCTGAGAAAGGCGGGGCAGACAAACTAGAGAGAATATTTTCTTAACTGGGACACTGACAGCCCAGTTAATTTTGTGTAAGGCTTTGTTATTTAAAATTCTGAGCATTTTGTTAGAATTCAGTACACTTACTTAATGCTGCTTCCACTTTGCTCATTAGCAACTCTCTTCTGGATTACTAAACTACAAGGCCTTCAACTATTGGTTATGAACAGCTCATCTTCCAACCTCAATGCTTGTTCATCCTAAGGTGCTTAAACACCTCCTGAGCAGGAAACACCTTCAAGTTAATTATATTAAATGTCTGGGATGGAGACTGCCAAGCGGTTCTGAACACAGGAAAGCAGGCAGAGACTCTTTGTAATGAGTAAAAGCAATGTGCTTCTATAATGAGATTGTTATATCAAAAGAAAAATCATAAGAAAAAACTAAGTAAGTTTTTAACTTCGAAGAAGCTGGTTAAGACAAACTCTTCTCTCTTGCACTGATCTGTGGCCACACCTTTATAAAAGAAATACGCTTATCTTGTCTCTTCAATTTAACAGATAACCAGAGCAGGGGTGGCTAATCTCAATGCACACACACTTCTGAGTGAAAACAAGTTTGATTTGTCCACCATAAGCATTACCTTTCAGCCCCACCTACTCTTCTGACTGGGTCAAGTCTATTATTAATGAAAGCTCCCTCTCCACGTGACAAGCAAATTTAGATATAGTCCTCCTTATCTTCAATTAAAGATGCCATCCATAAAATTATGAGATTACTACAGTTGCATTTGAAGCTGAATTACGAAGAAAAACTTCAGGGACTGAACTTGCTCTTAGTAGCCTGCAGCTATAGCACCACATATTCTTACCACGTCTATGTGATAAGGGCTGTACCAAGCAGAAGCAACCTCCACGCTGTTTACTGAAGGAAGTAATTTTCCTGTCTCGGTGTCATACTTCAGTTCTGTGTCATCGAGAAATTAATTCCTTTGGTACGGCACTAAGTGACAAACTACATTGTTTTGAGTGTGCATGCATACGACCTCTGTGATTCTGATGAACGTGATTCTGATGCTCTGTGTGCCTTCAGCGTGTAAGCGTAAGCTCCTGGAAGCTTCTAGTCTTAAAAGATCAGGTAACCATTTAAGCAAACAAAGAAACAAAAGCACCATGTACAAAGTTTTCTGGTGTTCCTTTGGAGGAAAAGGAGCTCATACCACCCTACTATCTCAGTTGGTAAGGCAGCTCAGTTTGGATTTGGGTATTATGCAAGACATCTTATTGACAGCTGAGTACAACGAGTAATTAAGTAAACATCTCCAATCACGCAAAGTAATTCTGCTACAATTTCAATCACATTTTCATTTTAAAAAGGTTCACACATTAAACTTTATCCTAAAGCACCATTTGGTACAAATGTATTATGAGTCTTGAACTTAATACATGAAATGCAAGCCGTTCTGGAGCCAGTTCAAAGACTGACTTAAGTCATCGAGGATGTGCCATTTACAATAGCTTACTGCAGAGTCATCTGCCAGCGACTCTGTAGTTACCTGCTAAAACCTTCCATTTTAATTTCTGCATTTGCCTACTTTCAACTCTCTAAGGGCTAGAACCAGTTTAACAAGGCATTTATCTTGTCATTTGTGACCCAGATGGGGCAACTCCTTCATAAAGGACAAAGAAATTAGAATCTCCCACAGATAAATCCTCAGGATTTAGGGGCAAAACATTTTTGGAACTGGGTTTTAGACTGCCGAGTATTTTGCTGGGACAATATTTCAAAGTATAACTTAAACCCTTCCTTTCTTAAAAAAACCTTCTCCCAGGTAAAGGAGCACACATTCCTTTTCAAAACCCTAAGTAATCTCCAAAAAAGAGCTAAAATAAACAACTAAAGTAACCAACACTCTGTTACTACAATCGGTTATGCGAGGGAAAGGAAAGAAAGTGGTGATGTTCTTGTTGAGTTACGTACACAGTGAAACAAGTGACAATTTCAAACTCAGACCTTCAAGCATTCTGAAAGCCCGCTCTGGGCTGCTGTGTACAGTAAATCCGCAACTAAAAATAAATTAACCTGGCAGTAGCCCTTTAGGGCTGCAAAGTTTCTTCCTGCAAAGATACAGACTCTAAAACCTCTGTCAAAGGATATTCACTACTCGTAAGTCAGAACTGTATTTTTTTCTGTCTCTGTATGAGGTAATACTCACTTCAAAGATGCCAAGGATCAGAAAGGAGGAACCAAGAACGACAAATCATTGCTAAATACTTGACATTTATTTTCAAGATCAATTGTAGCTGAAGTGTTGGAAATTGCTAAACTATAGATGTAAAAATGAAACAGCACTATTTTGCTGAAGCATCATAAAGAAATGACCTTACTAAAAGACTTGATCTGAACTTGACTCCTCATCAGGAGGCAACACTGTAGCCAGGTCTGGAAGTCTCTTAATTACATATCTTTCACATAAAAATACAAATGAAACATATCATTTTCTAGTAATGTTTCCGTTAATTAATGGGAAAAACAGGAGTTACAGAAACAAGAGGACACTGAGGTCTTGGTTTCACTAATTAAAGCTAGTTCAACATCATTTTAGCAGTTCAGGTCTCACTAATTAACAAGTGCAATAACATTTTTAGGAATTTCAGAACAACAGTGGTCCAACCTGTAAGCAAGACCCTATCATTCCCAGGCCATGATTTCCAGGGCAAGTCCAGTTGGACAAAATAACTTACACAAGCCTGCCTAATAGTCTCCTCCCTTAACGATGCGTCGCAAGACTAATGAAAATGGAGGCAATAAACACCAATCAAACTTTATAGATTTCCGCACAAAAACCTAGAACTAATGACTTTCTATTTCAAAGTATAACTTAAACCCTTCCCAGCTTGTTCATTTAGTTCATTTTCTTCCCAAGTAAAACTTCAGTATTAGCCCAAATCCCTTTTCTATCCTCCCATTATTGATGTTTGAGCAGAGGTCACAAAGTATGTTAAAATGCAATGTCAGTCTCCTAAAACAAAAGGTACAGCGAAGGTATAGCCAAACAGCCATCTATGTTAATTGGCATAATGCAAATTAATAAAAGCAGTGTCAGTGATGCAGAAGAAATGATGGAAGCCCTCAACTAGTAAAATACAGTAAGAGGGGGGGGAAAAAAACCTAATTATGTCATACTGTGCTGGTTTGAGCTTAATTCCTTAGTTATTCTTTTTTTAATGCTCTACTAGGCAACCATGAGTTGGCTCAAAAAGTAGTTTTGCTATAGAAACTTTGGCAGCCGCTTAGAAAACTACTTCTGTCGAAAGGCTCTTCTCGTCCCTAGTGAAAAGGCGGGCAGTTTTCAATAAAGAAAAGCTTCAGTTCCCCTTTGCTTTTGTAAGCAGCAAAGAGCGCTACTTCTGCCCCTCGCCCTGAGTGCACGTACAAGAAAACAAACAAGCAGCCTGAAAAGCCTGAGCAGACTGAGCCACGGACCGCAACAGCAGAAGATGCAAGATGACTGAAGGGCTTTGTTTTACAGCTAACTTCTGAAACTAGAACTGCCTCTCTTCCTCAACCCTCACCTTCATTATTAAATTGTAATTTGGGCTAGATTAAAGGACAGTGGAGCAGCATAAAAGGAGGGGTGGAAAGCTAACCAAAATAAGCACGTTTGTAAAGGGACTTGGAGAGACGAAAGATTATTGAGCAGAAGAAAATAATGGGAGTGTTCCAGGCATATGAGACATACAGAAATCAGAGTGGAAGAAGTAAAACACTTTTGGAAATACGAGAGATGAGAAAGTTACTTCAAGAAAGGAAAAAGGAGGGCAAGGACTTCTTCGACAATTAATAGAAGAAGGTCTCCTCAAGCCAGTTTGTTTAATCAAGTATTTCTTACTCTTGGAGGAAGTGGAAAGTAGTCTTAGGAAAAAAGAATTTGTATAAACATTAAAAAATTGTCTGTACTGACTCAAGTTTTTGCAATTTGTCATTTTCTGTTGCATACATGCTATGTAGGCGCCATCTAAAAGCTCAGGCCTAAATATTAAGCAATACCATGTAATCAACAGGTAAACCATATTAAAGACAAAAAGGAGGGCATAGGAAGTAAAATCTAGTTCTTTTCACAGTGCAATTATGCAGAAAATCTTTGGAGCCTCACTGTGGTAGGTCCTGTCCCCAAAAGTGGGTATGGCCAATAAGTGGGAAGGGAGGAGATGCAATTACACTGAAATATCTGCAATTATCCTAACAGTTTCAGAACAGCAGCTGCTTCACCAGATTTATCACCATCAAGACCAAACATCTGCCTGGGAAGACTTGTGGCGGGAGGCATCAACACCAGGCAACAGCAGGTGTGAACATCAAAGCCAACCGATAGGATGTGAGCAAGCTCCTGGGAGTCATCCAAGATATACACCACATACCTACCTCTGTGGTCTCGTGAACCAAGATCAGGGGACAATAGTGACAGTCACCCAGACCCAATGGCATTTCTAGTAATCTCCAGGATGAGAGATGCAGCATGATAGCAATTCATTACTAGCTAAGGCATGATGCAGGACAGCAGGGAATGGCACATTGTGGCAAAACGTGTCTAGCTGATTGTTCAGACATGGATTTGTGTTCAAATTCATGGTCACACAGATTAACAAACACAACCAGATGCGCACAACAAGAAGTCTTGGGGGGAAAAAAAAAAAGACACTCTACAAGGAAAAAAAGAAGAATTGCACAAGTCAGAGTGAAATAATGTCAGATGTATAAACCTGCATTTCATGAAAGCATTAAAAAGACCATCTTTAATTTATTTTGTAAATAAAGTGGGGAATTTTTTCCTCTAATTATGCAACAGAGTAAATACTGGGCAAAAATACCTTTTCTGTCTTCCCTAGGCAATCTTATTAAGCTCTGAAGTCTAGGACTCATTTTTTCTTACTGTAAGCTTACTAACTACAAGTGTTTTAATTTGTAAAAATTATTCAGGAACTTTTCTAAAACTAAACTGCAGCATTTGGCCTCATGTGCACCCCAGGCAATTCATTTCAAGAGCTGTCAAAGTGCAATGTCATTTATTCTTCCATCTTAAAAGAAAAAAACAGCTTTAAATTTCCTTGAATAATTTGGTGATTTTTTCATTAAAGATTCTGTGTGGGTTTTAAACATATATAAACCAGTCTTGTTTATAATATTTATAAAGAAGAAAATAACATATTTTCACGCTTTCTTTGGTAACTTGTGTTACTTCGTACAGACCTTTCCGATCTTTGAGTCACAGCTATTGTATTTTTCTCAGTCTTCCAGAGCATGTATATGCATAAAAGTCATCACACCTTTAACTACCGCGGTTCTTCCACCAACCCTTCAGTCCAGCCATGCCTTAAATAAGACAATCCACAAGCTGATATAACAAATACTTCAGTGGACAACAAATCATTAACTATGGATAAGCACCTAAGAGCATGTACTGAGTCTTGCTGGGATAGAGTTAATTTTCTTCAGAGGTCTTCATGTGGTCCTGTAGTTTAGAACTGCGACCACTGTGACCAAAACCAGTGTTGATAATGCGTTGATGCTTTAGCTGTTGCTGAACTGTGCATGAACAGCACCAAGGCTTTATCCATTTCTCATGCTGCCCCCCCAGCCAGTAGGCTGGAAGGGAACAGCTGACCTAAAGTGGCCAAAGGGATATTCCACACCATGTAACATCATGCGCAGCAATAAAAACCATGTGCATTTGTGCTGGGGTGTGTCTTTCCAAAAGCTGCTGCTCAAAGACTGGCTGGGCATCGGTCTGCTGGTGGGAGTTGGTGAGTGATTGACTGTGCATTGCTTGCTTGGCTTTTTCTTCTCTTTCACTTGTTAAACTATCCTTATCTTGACCCATGAGATTTTCTCACTTTTGTTTTTCCAATTCTCTCTCTCATCCCACTGGTGAAGGGGAGCAAGCGAGGGACTGATAGGTCAACCCATCACAACTGCCCAGACCTGATGAGCTTCTTGCAGCAGTACCTATGCATTTGATGTTCTTCGACTGTAGCTTGATGTTCGTGGCACCATTGTCTAAAGGGCAGAGCATGCCCGAAATTCCAGTTTCCTCATGAGCATGCGAGCCCAGCTTGCCTTATCTGTAGAGACAGTGGTTGCAGAAGGTCCTTATGGACAACATATCATCAGGAGAGATAAATAACACATTAAAAATATATATTTTCCTCTATTTGTGATTGTCCACAGTCACAGACAAGAATAATTACTAAGGAATAATCAGTCCACTCAGAGGCGGGAAGTAGAAGGGAGACTTCAAGGACTGTTTAGCTGAATATACCATCAAACCTGGATGCCCTGAGAAACCGCATAGTATTTTATGAATATGAAACTGTGAAGCTGTTCTTTGGAATGTTTAAATACGATAAATACCATTTTTAACCATGCTAGAGGTGGTACTTCCTGGGCCCCGGCATCCTTTGTCAGTTTGGCAAATCCATTATCCAGAGGTCACTTGTTTATAGGCACAGCCACTGTTCCCAAGGCTGTTTGCTGAACTGCCTACAGTACTGGCTGGCTCTTTGACGTGTTGATATGTTGCCGCTCCACCATATCTAGACCCCAGCTCTATGGAATCTTTTCACTTGTAGGGTGTTCATCTACAGACAATCACTTCATTTCGAGAGAATGAGCTGTGAACAGGATTTCCAACATTGGTGAACTCAGTCACTGTCTTACAAACATCTTCTTGCTATGGGGACTGCACATGGATGGATGCAGGGCTGAAGGGTCCCTCACAGGGCCACTCTGTCCACCACAAACACTCTGCACCCCTAGAGTGTGTCAGAAATCATCTTTTCTTTCCAGGACCCACTCACATTGGCAAAGACAGAGAGTATTTACATCCATCACATCCTCCTAGATTCCTGCAAATGGCAAGGAGTCATAGAGAAAGGCAACACCCTTCCTCCACAGTGACAGCCTTGATGACAAAGGCAGCAAGGACATCACATGAACTGAATGCCATCAGCAAGGCAGTACGAAGCCCTGGAGCATTAGTCAGTGTTACCTGCTGCTCAGATGCCCTAACATATCCTGGATTCTCTGTCAAATATACCCTGGCACCCTGGGTGGTGCCAGCATTGGTACTGAATGCCACAGTGGTTAACAAGGTTCAGATAGCAAGATGCCATAGGAAGAAATTGTTTCTTTATTGTCATTTGCCTGTGATGCAGCTATGGGGGAGAAGCAGAAGGTGCCAGCAGTACCACAGCACCCGCTCCTCACCCAGGCACTTTGGAAGCAGGTCACCAGCATCAGAAGCTGCATGAGCACCACTGGAAAATATTCATACTTCCAATTTGGGGAGGTGCTCGCTACTCCTCCGGATGCCCTGGATCACAGCCTTGTTTGTTCATGTGTCCTTCAGCTCTGTGAAGTCTGTGATGAGGGACCTAAACCAATGGACCCAGGACTATTGAAGACTGAACTTAAAGCTCCCTGAGAACAAGCAGCTTCCACCAAGGCTGAGGAGTCACTGAACCACGTGGAAACATTTAGGTCTCTGTTCTGCTGATATGAAGCAAAAGTGGCAGCAGCAGTTCTATTGATACCTACAGATACCAATAGATTAGAAAGTCTTTTTGAGCACAGTAACCACACACACATCCATGCCTGAACATGAATGAGGACTACTGCTCAAAAGCAACCCAGTCAAATTAGAGTACTTGTGCAGAGAAGTAAGAAGTTCTGCCAAACTGCCTTTCTGAGAAGCCATTCAATGTGGCTGGTTCTCTCTTTTAGACCAATTTCTAACATCTGTAAAAATCTGACCCTAAAGTTCAGAAAACAGAATCTCAAAAAACTCCCCAAAGTTTCAGTGTTCACAGGCTAAAATAACAAGGAGAGGAGAGGCCAGCAAGTGCAACTCAGAGAAATGCTAAATCAAGTAAGTCTGTCCACATTTCAGTACCCACTGAGATAGTACTTAATTCCGTGACAGTCAATATCCTTTATTTCACAGCTGTTTCCCCTGACAATCCTTATATTATAAAGTTTAGTACTAAGTAGTTCAGTGTGGGAATTTTTCAGTTTTATGAGTGACACCCAGACCATCATACAAAATGAGAGGGTGTTTGAAGCAAAGTGATACATCGACACTTACCAACAATACTGCAATTTACTGGGAGAGATGAATATGCCCACAGGGAGTTCAAAAGGAGGGTTGGATGTTGGGCCTCAGAAATATGGAAAACATGATTGGAGAGCTAAAGGCAACTGCTTGTGTTCTTCCCACAAACTACGTAAGATGCTACTTGGAAGAGGGTTCAAAACTCTTTTCAAAGGCAGAAATGACTCAACAGCTACGTGGAATATCCCATTGTGAAACAACAAAATCTGACCTTGGAGAATGACACCCTGATATTTTTTTGAAAGGAAAAAAAGTAAGCACGTGTATTTCACACCCAGCATGGCCTGCTACTGCCAACACGTGGCTGGTCACACATGCTTCATTAGATGACATGAACACCTAATTCGTCAGCAGCAGCAAAATTTATTTATAATCACCTTCAAGTGTAATGGACATCCTGTTAGCAAGAAAACGCAGTCAATGAACCAAAATGTCTACGTTAGAATGAAAACAAGTATTACGTGTTGCATATAAAATTAATTTATCTTTTATTCCTTTATATTCAATAAATATATTCTACACACCTATGCTGCAACATAAGCTGTGAATCCTTGGGAAGTAGATTATGAGAAGAATTATTAGAGAAACATATCAGATGGTGGACAGCCTGGGGAAAATTATGTCCAGAAGAAGAACTGAAGGAATTGCATGTTGGTAAAAGCATAAGCAGTATTACCGATGAGAGAGAAACCTGTCTTAGTTACAGAGAGGCACAACCAGGAAATAAATGTTACATTCTAGCAGCTCTTATTTTCTCTAGAGCAAAGTCAGAACTGATACCTCTCATTGTGGGAAGAAATGAATATATGGTAACAGCTTGTTGTTTCGGCAGCTCTCCCAGGGTAATGACCAGAGTGTTCAACTTCAACTGGAAAAACATAACCAATCTGTCATTGGAAGAGAAGGCATTCCAGGGACCATAATAAAGAACACTGAGAAAAGAGAATTTATGGTCTTTGATAAATCTAACGCACAAAGAAATGACTTATCAAAATGTGGAGTCTTCAGAGCATCAAGGACATGTTTTAAGGTAGACACAGGAAAAACACCACTCCCGCACAGAACAGCATGGGGGGAAGCATCGTTTAACAGAACCACACCAAGGAAATAAGCCAAAGGTTGGCAAATATCTCTGATCTAACTTAGAAGTATTAGACATGTTGAAACAGGTATACAGAGGTCTCTTTTTCTTTTAATACCAAACAAACCCAAGTAAAACAAAGCTGTAGAGTATAACAAGTTAGTCACTTAAACTTGTAGTGCTATCAAGGAATCACCTTGATCATATTTAGTAAAATTGCCCCCAAAAATGGAAACACAACCAAAGAAAACAACTACTAAATAAATCTAGCACAATCTGGACAAAGAAAAGAGACAGGCAGCAGTGACAAGTGAGATTTAGATACCTTTCCAACATCAGAAAATACCCTTCATGGACTAATTGCATTTTGTAGTTTTAGAAGAAACTTGGCATTACAAAACCCTTATTACATCAGGCAACAGTACAATGTCATCAAAAGGCCATGCAATATTTGAATTTTCTAGAGCTCCCTTAGAGACAGAATTTGGGAATTTAAAGTTGCCACGTTTTTGCCAGGTACTTCCTGTTCACTCCCTCCTCGGCAGTCGCAGCGAGCACCTCCATAGCGTGTAATCAGCGTGAACACCGCCGTGTAAGCCCTGAACTATTATTATTCCCTCCGATGCTGCCCCACTGGTTTAGCAGCCAGTGGAACATTCTTCCAGCCCCAGCAGCCTCCTGGCTCCTGATGGGCTCACACACAGCACTGAACCGTAAAGTGGGAAGAAAAGAGAAAGATCCCATCTCAACAAGGTTTGTTTCGGATGCATTCACAAAAATGCTCAGGTCTAAACTGCTACACGGTTTCACTTACTAGTAAATATTTACAACTGAGGTCACTTTTTGCTCATAAATTATAACATAAACATAATATAAATAATAATACAAATTTCAAATTAGAAGTCTTACTATCACATTGTATTTAGTATTTACAGGAAAAAGGGACTTTTTGCATATCAAAAAAGATTAGAGTCTCTCACCTGACTAGACTTACTTCTGCCAAAAAATTACCTTATGAAGCATGTGCTGGCTTTTTTTTTTTTTTCTTTTATTTACAAGACACTCTTTGCACACTGGCACACATGTAAAAGTTGTTTGGGATGTAACTCTTATTTATTTGGAACTTAAGTTTATAAAAGCTAAACATCTTCTAAACTAGGAAACCATTCAAACATAGTATGCTTGTGCTAGCAAATACATCTCAAAAGTTAAGATAAGAGGTCAGGTATCTTGAGAGAAAGAACAGCATTTAGGTTTCAGATATATATATATATATTCATTTTATTAACTGTAACAAGGCAGTAGAGAGTACTGTCATATCAGTATCAATTTTTTTTTCCTTTTGTCGTGAATTACAGTGCAAACATGAAATCTCTCCCACAGAATTGAGCTAACTCATAATTATATCCCATAAAACACAAAAAAACCCCTGCATTAAAACTATTAGTGCTACCTTCCCTCAAGTGTTGTATACAGTAAAGATATCTGTTTTTCCAAAGCAAGGGAGATATCATCTAGATCTTGCAATGAACTGGTTAGTCCAATTACCAGTTACTCCAAGCCACAGATACATGGCCTTAGTGCAGACAATGAGGCAGACTCACATGAGCAATGGTACAACTCTGGCTGCCTGTGGATTCCTGCTCTACCAACAGAGAGGACAGAAACCGCCATAATTCAGATTTGTTAGAACTTTAAAGACAAGTATGTTTCTGAAAATATCATCAGGTTTCATCCCAAATGCAGGAGATGAAACCCTCCCTTGAAGCCCTGGCTATGCTCAGTTTCCGCCAGATGTGAAAGAAACAGTTATTAAGTTATCCATTGGGAATGAGGCAGCCAAATTCACGTGAACAGATTTATCACCTGCAGGACTGTCACATATATTGTATTCAAAATACATCCCTGTGGAATGTTTATAGGCCTCAGCCTCTTTTTGTAATTCTTCACCTCATCCACACCCTTTAAATTACACAAGGATTAAAAAGCCTGATGAGTTCTGCTCTAAAATTGCAAATGATATGTATTCATTTACAGCTTTTGAAAGGTGCCAACTTTTTTTTTGGTCTTTTGTGCTGTTATTTACTATTTGCATATAGAAGCCATAATCAAAATCTGACTCCATTATTCTAGACATTCGATAAACACACAACCTAAACCACCACAGCCTGGGAGAGACTGCTCAATAAACTAACAGCACAGACAAAAGGTGTGAGAAAAAGATTTCTTACTGCTTAAAATGAAAACAGACAAGGTTGTCTCCCATTGAATAAGTTAAGGAATCCAGTCTCAAATCAGAAGAATCCCATGGGGTAAACTCAGAATATGTCTATGTGGTGAGATGAAGCAGATGTGTGTGTTCAGTGTCCAAGTTTAAATCAGCCAGGTAAAAAGAAGTTCTAGTTCACAAGCCATGTCACTATGTTAGCTGAGTGCTGGGTCTGCACATTTGCCCTTTCAGGCTGAATACAGAATCATAGAAAGGCTTAGGTTGGAAGGGACCTGAAAGATCATCAAGTTCCAACTCCCCTGCCATGGGCAGGGACACCTCCCACTAGACCAGGCTGCTCAAAGCCCCATCCAGCCTGGCCTCAACACCTCCAGGGATGGGGCATCCACAACTTCCCTGGACAACTTGTTTCAGTATCTCACTACGCTCATAGTAAAAAATTTCTTCCTGAGATCTAATCTAAATCTACCCTCTTCTAGTTTGAAGCCATTACCCCTCATCTTATCACTATATGCCCTCTCCAGCTTTGCTGAAGACTCCCTTTAGGTACTAAAAGGCCATTATAAGGTCTCCCTGGAGCCTTCTCTTCTCCAGGCTAAACAACCCCAGCTCTCTCAGCCTGTCTTCAAATAAGTTCATACATGAGCTTTTTCTGAATGCTGTAAAAAAGCAATCAATCAGTCCAACCCATCAATCTGCTTCTCTAGAAGATGTGATCATGTAAGCTATCTCTGTCTATGTCTACACTAGCCCGTCTGTGTTGCATCCATGGAGAAGTTACCTTGCTCCTAGACAACTTCTAACCCAGGAAGACTGAATAGTCATAAATCTATACCTGTTATTGCAACCTAGTCTGCACAGGTAAGAATACAGAGGTGACACCAAAGGTAACAAGGGCTGCCATTTCAGCATTTCCACTGAATTATGTAGTCCTACTGTACACAAATAGTCTTCAAACAGAAAGAACATAAGGTAGATACCCTTTTTTCATTCCTGTTTTCCCCCCTACTGCTTCAGCTTTTGCAGATAGCTAAGGGACATCATAAAGATGCTTCAACAGGGGACAAGTGAGTTTCAGCATGAATCTACAGGTGCCCTCCCTACACCATGTAGTATGTATTATTTGTAATTTATCTGCAAATTAGTAATCATGGGTGCATCATCAGAACACCCTCCTTAAAGATAAAGATGGCACTATAATGTTATAGACTGTTACTAGTAATCATATGGTTTGGTTTTTTGCCAAACATGCTTATACTGTCCCAAAATTCTAAATATACCTTCTGTCATAAGAATTACTAGTTACTCACTAAATGACTCATAAGTGGCACAGGATTCCCAGCCAAGAGAAGGAAAACGTGTCAGCACTGCTAATCACAGAGTACCTCCCTGGCTGTTGTGGAATGTCCACTGTGAAATCCCAACTGGTGGTTTCAAGGAATTAAAATTATGAAAACCAAAACAAACAGATCAGACTTCTGGAAGTCAAATAATAAGAAACTACAGACACTCCTCCCAAAAAATCGACAATGACACTTGGAATTAGCTGAGTCTCTGCAAGTACTTAGTTTTCACATTATTCTAATATCAGACACTATCAGCAGTGTGCCCTTGTGTCAATGAAGGCCTCCTGTACATCTCCAGGACAAGAACGGTGTACAAAATAGCATGAGTACAGAGAAGGACCACCAAGATGCTTAAGTCCTGGAATATGAGGTATAAGGAGCACCTGGAAGAGTAGAAACTGGCTACCTAACAGGAGCCAACCTCTCCTCAGAGGTGCACAGGGACAGTCCATGAGGAGAGAGATACAAGTTGCAGCATTAGAAATTCTAATTAGACCTGGGGACAAACTTTCAGAGTCTTCACACAGAAGTTGTGGAGTCTCTGTCCATGCAGATATTCAACACATGACTAGACAAAGACCTGAGCAACTCAATCTAACTTCAGAATGGGATCTAACATTGCAGATGGCTCTGCTTTCAGTGGGAAATTGGCTGAAATGAGCTCCAGAGGTTTCTTCCAACTTAAATCAACCTGGTTTGTATCCATGGCATAATGAGAAGAGCATTCTGTTAGTTTCCTGCCAGGGAAAAAAACCTGCAACATCCTCACTTCCTAAAAAGCAGCCTCTCCTCACAAGCCCACCAACGTTACAGGTTCTCTCCCCCTTTCTTAGCCTTAATTAGAAGCCATCTGTGAGCCCTGAAGAGACTGTGTTCTTCACCTGCTCCTGGCCACGGAAGGGACAACTGGAACACGGTGGTTACCCAGGCCATGCAACTTCAACCTGCTCTGCTCAGCTGTTTGTAGCCCGATCAAGCTCTGTGAGCTTGGGCACTGATCCTCATGGATTTGAATGACATCAGAGAGCATTCCTGACCAACAGCCTTGCCTCAACAGCAGCACCACCAGCAACAGTCCAAAATATGCAAGAGACAATATAATAAATAGTAGCTTACAAAGATGAAATAGCAGCTATAAAAAAGCTGGCTAAAGGATGCACTGTGGCCCCTCTGTCTACCTACATTTCTTAATGAACTTATGGCGTGACTCTAATGATAGAAGGAGCACTGCAATCAACATAAGGTACCCTTACTGAGGAAAAACAGATATTTTTTTTATAAATTGCAGTTGTGCTTCTGATGTCAGGCTCATCAATTTGGGGAATTCACCAAAGGTCTGTTTTACAAATTTTCATCATTCAGGACATTTCTTTAAAACTTAGTTCGGTTGGTTTTATAAATGTGAATTTGAGATGAATAAAGGATTCACGTAGCAAAAAATGTATTATTTTATCCAACAAATATTCCTTCATTTTCATTTCAGAACTTCCAATTACAGTTCCAAAATGAGGCTGATGACAAATTACAATACTTTTGCTACACTTGAGAATGAAGAATATGGTCAAGATGCTACATTCTTTTCTTTAAAGGAATAGTATGCTTTTTTGCAGAGGGCACCAAAGGAGACGATTAATCCCTTATATTGATCAGCCTTTGACTATCTTTCCCTTCTTGTCTTCAAGAAGCACTGAATGATGAAATATTTGATGATAGATTGTGCTAGCTCACAGTACATGGCTGCATGAACAAACATGCACGAGATGGAAAACTGCAGCAGAAAGTTTGCTAGCTGTAAGAAGTGACTAATGCAACAATAGTATATACAAAGATAGACTATTATCAGATATATTACATGCACACAAACTGTTGATGACTTCTCTCCTGTCTGTTTTGAAAGTTGAAGAAGGTTGTGGTGGTTTGTTTTTCCTTTGCACCGGAACCTCTGATTATAGAGAAGCTCCCTGTGTTTTTGTTCTATTTCAAAATGCAAGCTGCTAAAGGAAGAACCGCCTGCTGTTAACAGCTCCTCATCTTTCCCATTATAAGATTCTGTTTCCAGAAGCCTTTGACTTCCCTAAGCATTATAATTTTGGCTAAAATTCTGCAAATCAGGCCCTAGGTCAAGTAGTCTTCTCTCCCCTTTCTCCTGCTTCCCCTGTTCTCTCTCTGTAATTATCTGTGAAAGGTTTGTTTTCCATGACTTGCCCATGACTTGTCCAGCCTTCCCTAGGAAACACAGCAGAAGTAGGCATCAACCCCGGTTCCTTGAAAACTCTTAATCATGATCAACTGAATTAACACAGAAATTCTGCAGAAAATGAAACTTTAAAAGCAGACTGCTTGTGAACAAAGAAGGTGCCTTCAAGCTGCACATGAAAAATCAGAACATGGTTTCCGAGGCTCATGACTGTTTAACTTTGCACCTCCCGCACAGAAGCTTCAGCCTGTGGACTTCCCCACATCAGGTAATACAGATGGAATTCAGCTGCCAAAATTCAGATGTTAGAGGCGTCACCTTCAGTGGCTTTTAAAGTCAATGAGGAAAATGGCACTTGGAAGTTGCAATTCACTTATCCCGTTTTAGACACTCACCTTAGGGTAAGATGAACTGCGCACCAGACGTGCCTATTTGCCCTCCTTTATTACAAAGGGAATAACTAGTTCAGATGTAGATATCTGAAATTAGAAGATATGGATCCCGTCTTGTATTTCTATATGAAGTAAATAAAAATAATTACACTCACCGTTTCAATAACCTATTAATTTCTATCCACAAGTGTTGTCCTGCCAACACCCTGGGGCCATCACAGGTACAATAAAGCATCACTCTTCTGTTTGTTCCATGCAAGCAGGAACCCACAAGAGAATGAAGGCTGAGCTGCTTGATGCAAATCTCAAGAGGATGAAAAGGGCGGGAAAGATGGGACAGAGAGTTGTAGGAAGAAGGGAGCGTGACAAGAAGAAAAGGAAGAGACAAGAAACAGCAGTGTTAGGAACGAGTAGAAAGTGAAACCTGCCGTTTTGCACTTTTAGACAAATGCTACTCACTGAATTGGTATGCATTCAATATTTAATATTGTTTTTAGCACTCCATGCATTATTAAGTGCCAACTGTACGTACTTGCACTCAATATGAACTTTTTGTTTGTGCACCATCCTGGGTGATTTCCACAATGGTGTTTTATAATAATAATTTCTCAGAACACCTTTATATTTATATTTGCTGCCATTTCAATGTGTGGATCTGACACACTAAAACCAAAGGTGTCAAGACTGGCACCTAGTTTCAGTAGGCTAGAACCTGCTTTTTTACAACAGTCCTTGTTTTGATAGAAATTTAACTCTTCAGTACCGAACTCTTATCACCTCAATGATACTCAGTACTACTATGGATCAGATCCACCTGAATGCAGTAAGGTACACCATCCCTCCAAAATAAAACATTCAACAAAGGCAGAAGCACCCCAAAAACTAAGGAAAAAAATCCTTGCCTGTGAATAGTATGAGTGCTTTCACTCACTTTATTTTTTTTGAAGATCATTTTTTCTAATTTAAGGGAGAAAACATGAATAAAGGAAGTCCACAATTCTTCACTACAGGAGTTGGGAATGAAATCCCACTCTATCAGGATCCACCTTTCCACTGAGAGCAGCAGGCTGATCAGGAAGCACCAGCAGTCCTACTGGTTCAGATATTTTAGACTGTCATTTGATTTTTTGAAAGAACAAAATCAAAAGGTGAGAGCTCTCTGTACTTTTTTTTCGCAGCCACCTAACCCACAAAATCAGCAACACAGAAACAGCAGCTGCTGCTAAACTCATGCAGGACAGACAGTTTACTACTTTCACAGCACAGATGTCATTATACAGGTTTTCACAGGACAGTACTTTTTACCTCTTAAGAATGTAAACAAAGTAAGTGAATGTTTTCATATGCCATCCCTCTTATCTTAGTATCTTTCTAAAAATGGTGGTTTTTTTTTTTTAATAGCACTGATTTCCTCATTAACATAGACAAAACTTTAGAAAAAAACACTCTGTGTGCAATTATCTGATCATGGTAGTTTAAGAGAACTTCTTTCCTCTATAAAACAAAATTAAACTAGTAAATCGTTATTCCTAAGGCATTATGCTTACATTACAGAGTACCAAGAATTATTCTGCAAATGTAATTACCCTTTCCCATTTCCACCTCCCATAAAGTAAGTGCAACCAGGAACCCTTCCAGACATCCACACTCAGTCTTGCAAAGAACACAGGTAAACAATTCCACTTTTTCTTTCAACCAGATGATGCACAAATATGAAGTTACATTAAGTACATTGAGTTGAGGACTGTATTATACTATTTAACACAGCTGACTGTTAGTTTTCTACATTTTGTTCTTGTCAGTCCTTCAAGCTACTAATGTTCTGTGTTAGTATAAGCTCTGCTTTTCACAGGGTGAAACATTTACTCTTCATCTCTCCACAAAATCTGATGTTACATGCGGGCTGTGAAGCACGGCTCCTTCACCTCTTCCAATACAGAAATCAAAGGAGGGTAATTCAAAGAATATGAAAGTAGGGAAGAGATACCAGATCTCAATCTCACCGCCACTTTCTCCATGTGCAACACAACATCTCTTCCCATGCAACATATCTCCTGATTGCATGTGTTCCTCTCCAAGATAAACTGCAATTATTCTACGGTCCAGATTTCCTTGGATGCAGGAAATGCTGTTTCCCTTTGCTTATTTTTATGCTACTGCTGAACCCTAACTCATTTTTGTTTCCCTTCCAAATTGCTGCAGAATAAGAGTCATGCAAGTTTCTTTGTGTTCACGTATTTACTACACTGATGAAGACAAGCTGAGTTAAATTTAATCAGGGGAGAGGAAAGTAGTAAAAAAAAGAGATGTTGCTGATGACAGCAGTTCAAGCACGCTCCATACCAAGGCCAACACCAAATTGTCAGTGTTTCTTGAAACTGAGGGAGTAAAAAGCAGCAAAAATGTCCTCTTTTTTTTCCTGGTGCCATTGACATTGACATATTCATGGTGACACTTCATTGACACATTTTGGGCAAGAATCTAGCTACTGTCATTTATGTGTTAGCCAACTCATAAGTGGACTAGAGTAACTTGTCGGGTCTTGACCACCAAATACCAAAAGCTCCAGATTCAGAGAGTAGCAGTCACTGTGATAAAGACTGCTAAACAATCACACCCCAAAGACATACAATTTTCTTTGTCCTCCTGTAGTCAGCTTCCTGCTTCAAAGTTCAAATCCAAGTCATCATACTCATTTTTAAAGTTTCCCTTGGGTGGAGAACAATCAATGTCGTAGGGATGGGACTTTCAAGGGATCAAGTAAAAATTGGTTTCTCAATATGGTGCAGTTTTCTATGGCACGGTGACAACTGTCATTTTTTTTCTTTCTTCTCTTTCACTGCACCTTCTTCTGCATAGAGGATCCAATACATACCTATTATCTCTGGCAAAGAGATTCTACAAGCTTTTGCTAGAAAAAGAGACCGGAGGAGTTCATCTGGCTTCCCTGATTTAACAACAGACACCCACGAACAGAGGCAGTATAACGTAAACTTCATCGAGGCAGAAGAATGCACACTTCTACCCTCAACTCTAAAGGAACTGGGCTGCTTGTTTGGTGCTTATGGTAAGACTTTTTCATGCCATACTGGCTACTGCTCTTCAAGATAAGTAAATAACAGCACAGAAAAGTATTGGCTACCTGAAAAAATAACATAATAGCAAAATAGCTCATCAGATAAGTTTTAAACTGCAGTATTATATAAATAGGTGTCTCCAAACTGCCATCTGACATGCTAGTTACGTGCCAAAGCATGTCTTCCTAATAGCAAAAGCCTTGGTCATTCATTAAGGTTCCCAAATTTTCAAAATCATCACTTGAAAAAGTATATTTTATTTGGCCTATACAGCATTCTTGCAGCCATGCATAACAGCCTACCATCCATGCAATAAAAATAAAACACTTCAAAAAATGTCCTTTGAGAAATGCTACCATAATCTTCAACATATTAAAAGACTGCATTGAGTGGTTCTGGCTGTGTATTAAAGGCTTCTTTTATTCCATAGTTTTAAAAAATAGGGTGGTAGAAAGCTACACAAACAAGGGGAGTTTGTGCTCTCTGAAAATGACCAACTGCAGTTAATGATGGTGACGTACACCTGTATTTCCACGTGCTGAAGCACAAGCCCAACCTGTTATCAATAGCAGAAGGATTGGTTCCCTGAACAAAAAGCAAAAAAATGGTGTTTTGTAACAGAAGTTACAAACCTATCATTTCAGAAGCCCTGAAATTATAACACATTACGTGTATTTTTGGCACTTGATAACAACTTCATAAAAAAAAAATAAAATCTTACTTTTTTTTCAGGTTTAAAAACTGAACCCCAAATCCCATACAGGATTTCTGTTGCATTTTGGCACTGCAGACCTAGCAACGTATCTGGATGAAAAAAGATCCCAGATCTAGATTAGAGACTTATTCCCCTTTTCCTGCCATTCATTTGACCACCTCTAGATAGTCTCTTCAGATATGAACCCCCCCAGTACAAAAGATATTAATAAACTGGGGCAGGTTTAGCATAGGGCCTCAAGATAGGGCCCTGAGGGGCTGGAGCACTTGCCCTGAGAGGAGAGGCTGGGGGAGTGGGTTCAGCCTGGGGAAGAGGTGATCCCGGAGCGGACCAGCACCCCAGCATCTGCCTGCCAATTATGTGCGTGAAGGTCACCAAGAAGAACAAAGAGACTCTTCAGTTGTGCCTGGCAGAAGTAGAAGAGGCCATAAGCTTTGGGAAGAGATGTTCCAACCTTGTACCAGGAGAAACTTCCTCACACACCGGCAGTGACACAGCTTGCCTAGAAGTGATGTGCACTCACTGTTCTTCAAAGATTTCAAAACACAATTGGACACAATCCTGAGTAACTGGGGTCTGAACTCAGAGCCGACCATGCTTGGGGCTCCCTTCCAACCTGAGCTACACTATGATGCTCTTCTGTTTTATCTGGCTTTTGGAAGGCAGAAGAGGGGATCTGTTGCTGGTTGAGGTCACCTACAGCGTCACCCTGAGCTTGACCTCTCATCAGCATTGTGAAATACATCATTTCCTGGTTTAACAGTTCTGAAAAGCAGACTTCATTTTCTTTTTCCTATTAATACGTAAACATATGCTCTTTCCTTTTTCTTTTATAAAAGATGTTCGCGTTTAAAGTTTTCAATAATACATTTCAATACCAAATACAAAAATCCTTAAACTACACTTTAACCAAGTCAGACCTCTACGCAATGTCTATTTTTAGGTAAGCACTAGCATTTCCTGTATAACTAAGACATATATATATAAACATACAGAACCACATTCTATAATTGACAGATTTCTCAGTCTGAACCTAACACCTGAGACCAAGAACTTGCAAGTTTGTTTTTTTTTTGTTTTTGTTTTTTTACTTTTCTTGTCTTTTAAATCCTGCTAGCACTGCCATCCTGGGTCCTGCTGTTCAAATCTGAGCGGCACTAACCACACTGATTCCTGACATAACCCGAGTTCACCATACCCTGCTGTGAAACCATACCCTTCACGTCGAAAGAAAGGCTCTCCTGCTCGGCAACCTCACGGCCTCCCTGAACTTCCCCATGCTGTGGCCACAGGCTGTAAACAGTCCCCAGGGAATGCCTGTGTCCTCAAGAACTTATAAGCCGGCGTGCATTATTAGATGGTCATTACTCACGGTGGACTTCGAACCACACTGGGGAGCAACACCTATGGCAAGTACCTGTGGACAAGCGGTGTCAAGCCCTTCTCCCCTCTTTTCCTCCTTTACTACATCCAGGAAAAGTGCGCACAGAGCAAACCCACTGCTCCAGGAGGGCAAAACCTATTCACACACGCCAGCCACGCTTCAGGAGGCTGTTTTGGGGCCAAGAAGCCTCCCTCCGCTCGGGGCACAGGGTGACTGTTACTTATTCACAGGCGCTGCTGTTTGTCAGCCCCGCTTCGCCGCCGCGCCGCCAGAAGGCTGGGGCAAACGCCGGCCGGGAAGGCGGCTGCGGGACACCCGCTCTCCTCCTCGGGACAGAAAAAAAAAAAACAAAACCCGACCTCCAACCCCACGCACCGGTGGCTCCCACCGGGCTCCCCCTCCGCCTCGCAGCCGCCCGCGGGGGTCGCGCTTACCGATGGGCCCGGGCGCTGAGGGGGGAGACGGACGGCGTGGTCCAGGCGGGAGCATCCCGGGGATGCTGCTCCTTCTTCTTCGGGCGCCAGTGAGGGAACGCGGAGCGCCGCTTGGGCGCGGNGGTGGCAGCCGCCCGCCTCGGTGTATGCGTTTAATAAGGCAATTCCCTCCCTCCCTCCCTCCCTGCCCACCGCCGGCCGCGTCGGTCCCTCCCCGCCGAAGGAGCCGCGGCGCGGCGGAGTCCCCGCCGGTCGCGCAGGAAGGGAGCGGCCCGCCTGTGATCCGTGCCCAGGGTGCGCATTAGGGGCCATTATCTTGTTGTTGTTTTCTGCTAACCCTCAGGTGTGCCCCGCGCCCCGGACACTTGTGCAAGCGGCGGGGAAAAAGATGCGCGCCCGCTCCGCACCGCACCGCGCAGGGGAAGCGCCGGGGGCTCCGTGTCTCCCCCACGGCCCGGCCCGAGCCGCCCTCCCGGGCAGATGAGGGGGCTCCAAAGGAGCCAGCGCACCCTGCAGCGCTGCTTTTTTTTGGTTTTGTCCCGGTGCTGGCAACGTTAATTAAATAGCTGCTTGTTCCTCTCCAAGGGAATAAAGTGGCTTTAACCGTCCCGCCGGTTCTTTTTTTCCGCCGAGGAGGGTGAAGTGATTCCGTGGGGGAGGCAGAGCCGTTCTCGCGGAATGGGTCAGGCTGGGACACGCACCTCTGCCGTCTTGTAATGGGGAGGATCGTCTCAGGTCGTATCTTGGCCAGCCCAAGCCAGGACGTGGTGGTCCCACGCGTCTTCATGGTGCTTTTAGGTATCTTCTCTTGAATGAGCCTAAGGTCTTCTCCAACTTTCCCCAGGAGACATAACTTTTCTGCACTGACAGATACCATCTGTCCTAAATTTTTACTAACCGGCATGCTCTTGTCTGGTATGCAGAGATTTTGTTCTGATTTCGCTTGCTGCTGATGGGACACGGAGGTTATAACTGTCTGCTAACAGATAATTGTCTGCTCATTTTTTGCTAACTTGAAAAAATGAAAATGTCTGCATCCTGGAAAAACTTGAAATCCACTATTAAAAATAGTCGTAATCAGCCGATACTTAACAAACTCTACATCAACTGAGATGGACATAAATTAATGCCAGGGTTTTTATGGCAGGAGGAAAAGGATGTGAAAAAGGCAGGGAAAGACGAAATAGAGAAGGGATTTGGCTGAGCAGCTCAGCCCTGCCTATACTACTGTTTTACCCAAAACAATATATACACCTGTTGGGGGGAGCAGATTCAGTTATTTTCCTGAGTGGTGTGTAATTTACTTGGCTAGTGATTAACAAAGAAAGTGATTTTTCCCCAAATTAGCTATGTGTCATGACAAAATTGAATAGCACTGGAAAGATGAATGGTTGTACCCTCAGGAAATGCAAGGTCAAGGAAAAAATGTCAGGTTTGGTAACGCAGTTTCTGTAAGTGTCATAGAATCACATAATACTTGAGATGGGAAGGGACCTCTGAAGGTTGTTGTCTGGTGCAGTCCCCTTACTCAAGCAAGGTCAGCAAGAGCAGATTACTCAGGACGATGTCCCACTGGGTTTCAGATATCTCCAAGGACAGGGACAAGAGACCTGATGACAGGTAACATGTTGTCCTTGATGGATGGCTAGAAATGAAATAGGAGATCCTGTTTCCTATACTTGGATAGTATTGTTGGACACGCTATACACTGAAAAGATATAAAGAACTATACCTCTTCTTCTATTTTAGCCTAAAATTATTTCTTTCTGTTTCCTTAACTAGAGATCCACAACTGGCGTAAGCGTGTCATTTTTGACATTCACCATAGAAGAACCCAGATAATATATTACTAAGCACGTGTTCTACATTTCCATTTAGGTCTCAGTTATAATTTGGATTCTCTTGTGCTGAAGCAAAGGTGAATAAATTGGTATTGGTGAGCCACTTCAGCTAAACAGCACTGGGGAGAAAGGAGTCTGAGCCACTGCAGTCCCCGTGTCTCCTTGCTCTGCCACCATACCCAGTTGTTATCCATAGTTTCCATTAGTTCTTGGCAGGCCAGACGGCCCAGGGCATGTTCAGCAACCTGTGCTATTTCATTCCACACACCAAAAAAAAGTCCAAGGCAGGCATCTTTTCAAATCCTTTTAGATTTTCTTGGCAGGGTCTGGATCAGCATCAGCATCATAGAGTACCTAGAAAACACGCAGAGTTAAGTACCTTTCTGGAGCGACAAATATAAGAAATAAGCACACAACATCAGCTTTGAAGTATCCAGCATTTGTGCTTCAGTGCTAACATACACTACAGTATCCTGATACACGATATCCTGATCTCCCAAAAGTAGGTGAAAGAGATTTTGTTTATAATACTTGTTCAGACTTTGTCTAAAGTTAAAGTCTCGGTATTAAATATGGCAGGATCAGAACATGTGATCTTGATCCAAACAGATTTATGGAGGCTTGTAGCAGTAGACTTGTTTTTAGTCTTATGTAGAAGATTTGGACCTCTTCTCTCAGGAAAGGCATTTTTAAGGCCATTAGTTAAGACAGAAATTCATTAGAATTAGCCAGTCATTTAGGGAACTTTAAATGATGGTCATGTTTATGTCAGCAGTCCTGACACATGCAACAGAACAAGTCTGTCTAGCTTTTATCTGAACCAACACAGTTTTGCAACAGTTCATAGTAATTCCTATCATAGGAAGATATTATGCAATAAGTTATCCTTCTCCTGTTCGGTTTCATTCCAACATGGTGAAAAAGATGATGATTTGGTATCTAGATTAGAGTATATCATAGTCAGTATTCACCTAACTTGACTGTACACTGTATGCAAGACTTACAAAAAGCTACAGGAACATGCTAATTTGGGAATTACAATAAGAATCAGACAAAGACACACTCAAAATCTGTGAAGCTGTTACAGAAACTAAATAATGCACAAGTTGAGATAACACTATTCAGGTTGTCAATCCTCCCTTTTTATTGTTTCAAAACAGAAACACTGTTCCAATATAAAACTGTTCCAATATATGGCACAACATATGTGGGAAAAACAATCTAAAGCTCATAAGCAAATTATAGAAAAATAGCAGCAGACTATCATCAACTTTGTCACTAAATGCCTTCTTTTCCAATACAATAGTGGTTTGACATTTCCTCCAGAAGCAGTACATGCAAGCGAATATTTGAGATTCAGGTAATTCACTGTGAGAGTATATGAAGAGTGGTTTGGATTCCCACACTTTGGAGCTGGTGATAAAAGAGCAATTATGTATGCAGGGGACAAAATTCTTCCTGTGTCCCACATAAAACACGTAAGACATGAACTATGGTCTTGAAATCCCACATTCATTTGACACCTAACCCTGCAGGCACCTAAATTCCAGGGGTACCTCCCTGTTTGCCTTGAAAGTGCCTTAGGTACTTAGGGATTCACCTTTCCACATGCCCAGAACTGCCTCAGCTTTTACAGGACTGTGTGATTTGTGCCTGCTTCTTGCCTAAGTCTGACAAGGAGCTAAAAACTAGATATTGCTTGGCCTAAATGTCCACTGGGACTCACTGTGGGTGGCATATTTGGGTGTCATTTAATACACATAATAATAGCAGGCTCTGTACAAGATGCTATATTGACTGCCATTTTTTTTCGAGGGTTCAAGATATGATATCAAATAGGGATGGAAGCAGTAGCCTTAATTTAGGAATATCCTACCTAGAATGGGATGTTCCACCTCACAATCATACCACCACTGAGGTTTTCTTTCTGGCCGAACAAGACTATAGGTTCTGTGGCTATGCTTGAAAAGAGAGGAAGCGAGTCCCTCTCCATGTCTTGGAAAAAATAGGCATAAATACAGGTCCTCAGTGAATTATCAGACATGGCAAGATGTGGGTGATCATTCCTGGTGGTTAAAGACAGACTGGAATCAAAAAAGGGAAATGAAACTAAATATTATGACCAGTGAAAGCCAAGGCTAGGAACTAAATTATCTCAGGAACATCCCAGCCAGAATTGTAGCCACAGCAATAAATAGAAGGCCAGATAAGCCAAGAAACCCTTAAAACAGATAGGAGGGCAGACCCTGTAAAGATGAGCAAGTCCACGTCACAGAGAAAGACTTGGGAAAAATAACAAGCAGAGATCAAATGAGACTACAGCTGAGGAATCTGGAAGCAAGAGCCAGGGATTTCATCTTCAACCAAGAGGTAAAATTGTAAGCCAAGAAAAATTTGTGGCATTCTTACGTACCTGGTAGGTGGGGCAAAAGGTAAGTCAGGCTCAAAGGACAATCTTCAGTTAGTCAATGTTACTGACGTGCCAGTTGCCGTGACTTACTCCGGTCTGTCTGGCAGCCGTATGGTTGGATTGCCTGCGGAGTCACTCAGGTGAGCATGCAGGCACTGGAGCTGAAATAGATGGAGCCACCTCAGGCTCTAAGGGACATTTTGGAGTAGGGATGACTTTACATAACCTCATGCTCTGAATTTCTCCTTACTTGTACACACTGCATGGTTACTTCAGGCAGTACTTTAGCTTTCTGTGTTGGATGCTTTTGGTCTCATTTCAAGGTGTCTCCTTCCTATCACAGTCCAATTTGGGATTTTTGGCATTTAACTCCATCTGTGAGCTGGTACCTCTGTTGAAAGCATGCAGTGCCCATCTCTTAGGTGCCACCTATTGATCAGATCAAATCAAAAATGCATGTGACCCTTGTCAGGGTCAAGATTTCACCTTCGTTCTTCTGATAGATTTGGCTTCATTTGTAATCCAATTATTCACGGATAGTTCTGCTGAACCCCTTGATACTCTAAGTAAGATTTTTATTCCTTAAACTGACTAGTCCACAGCAGATAGGAGAGGGTACAATTTGTAATGGGAATTTAACATATTAAATCATTCAATTCAGTATTAGCATGGTTTCTTATTGTTGCTGTAAAATGCAAACAATCTGTTAGAGGCTTTGAGTTGCAGATATATTCACAAAGATGGAAGATGTTATACAGATCCCCCTGCTACTCACACACCTCCCTTAAGCTACTCATAGAAGAGTCTTGGAACCCATCTCTAGGCCTTCAAAAACGCTTTTGCATTAGAATCCTACAGCTCAAGGGAAGCAACAAAGTAAGTCATGTATGTACTTCATAGGGCTGTATAATGTTAGTGCTTGCCCATCAGAAGTGTCCCACAACATGGCCAAGGTGTAGCATGTGTTCTTTAACTATAACATGGAGTTTTGCAGTTTTGCAGTACAGCCATCCTTTTTTCTTCTTCTCCTTTGTTTTTGTTTTGTTTTTTTTTTTTTTTTATAATGTAGAAGTGAACTGCTTCTGTAGTAGTTACTACCTCCACATAATACTCCTATTGTGATACTAACAGTGAGAGTGCTCTGTTTGATTTTAATGCCAGCTAGGTGCAGCCCATGAGTCCAGGCAGATAGCCAAATAGATTTCAGTTATGAAATGTTCAAGAGTTCCCAGTGTAGGAATCACTTTTATGCTTGCTAATACAACTGTGGTAGTAGTTTTCATTCCTTCACCCAGTTCACAGGAAAAAAAAAAAAAATTGTCCCACAGAAAATATTTCTTTTGGGAGTTTCCTTCTCTGTTACCTACTAAGTGCTTGTCTCATTCTGCTAATGACAAGCTGATGTTATTTTTCTCTTAATGATAACTACCCTGCATTGAAGTGCAGTGTCAGTGCAAAGCCAACACCTACAAACCCACCCTAGTCTTTCTCCAAGTATCCAAGTATTGTGTTCTTCTGCCCCCCTGTAAAAGATTAATGTTTCCTTTGTACATTTTTCATCTCATAGTTTCTTCAAAGCTTTCAATCTTTGGACTTGCCAGTTTGAATAAAGAGTTTACATAAAGATTCTGTGCCTGGTCTCAAGCTGAACACTAAAATCTGTAAACACTACATGTATGCTATGTTTTTTATACCAGCTCCCTTAATGTCAACATTGGTTCACTACGGCATTTGTTTGGTATCTGAAGGATTTCTTCCTGAAACTGTATCAGAGAAGGTAAAATAGCCATGAGAAAATATACTTTATTACTAGACTGAAACAAATGCTGTGGATGCCGCTCAGAGGAAAGAACATTCCACATCGTGGCAGATTTTCTTTCCCATCTTGGTGGTTCTGTAAACTGATAGAAACTGAATGGGAGGTGTGAGATGCTGCTTCTCACAAGGGCAAGATGCCATTGATAGGCAGCATCGTGCTGCTCTGGGCATCAGGGCCTCCAGGCTCCTCTGAAGTCTGAGCTGTTAAAATAAAACACTACTTCTAGTGCTCTGTTCTCCTTTAGTCACAATTTAAAGGTATACTAATAAGGCCATAAATCAATTTAATTAAAAGATACCAAAATTAACATAATAACAAGGCATTAGGAATATAATACTGGCAAATTGTTAATTTACTGCTTAATATCAAAATGTGCTTACATCTTCCTGAGTTGGTATAGCTTTGCTGCAATGGTCAGATTTCCAGGTTAACATTTTATGGCTTTGTTTCTCTTGCTTTCCAGTTTTCCACTAGTTACTGTGCATAGTACTGCTATACTTCTATGGTTGCCCAAAAGTTAAGCTATATCCCATGTTCTTATTTTGCATTCTAATTTAGATTTTAGCTATTCTTTAGGTTGAAATTAATTTGGAAACTTGTCATCTTACAGAATAATTTTAATTTAAGTTTGACTAGATCAGCAATGCCGCTCTATTGTATTTTCATCATATTCTCATAGAAATCTACTAGCCAGCTTCGCTTAAGTTAGGATAGGATCTTTCTCTTTCAGCTTTTAAGAAGAAAGGCAGAGACTACCACAAAATTTATGAGGGAGTGTAGCAATGGGGTGAAGGGTAACGGTTTTAAACTGAAAGAGGGAAGATTTAGATTATGTATTAGAAATAAATTCTTTACTGTGAGGATGGTGAGACACTGAAACAGGTTGCCCAGGGAAGCTGTGGATGCTCTTTCCCTGGAGGTGTTCAAGGCCAGGCTGGATGGGGCTTTCAGCGACCTGGTCTAGTGGGAGGTGTCTCTGCCTGTGGCAGGGGGGTTGGAACTCGATGATCTTTCAGGTCCCTTCCAACCTAAACCATTCTATGATTTTATTAAAATTTAAAATCTATTATTTTATAGATATTTCAAGTATATTACTTAATCAGTAGCCCTGAAAATTAAATACGTAATTATTGGTTATTTATTATTATTTATACTAACAGATGAGCTGAGAAACATACAAGCATGTAGGAAGGCAGGTCTTGGTCTTCATCAGTTTAGTCTAAAATGAAAATGCTAAAGACTGAAGCACAGCTGATTAAATTACTAAGGGATATGAGTGTCCTGTGACAAATCCAAGAGCTACCCAGTCTTCTGTAACCTAGGCAGGTGCTAAAGAATCTGCAATTAAATATTAAGCTGGCCATACGTAATTAAAAGCATAACTGTTCCTATATATCTGCAGATAATGCAAGAGCATTACTAGGAAATCGAAACTGTCTGTTCATAGTTAAGTTTACCAGTCACTTCTTCCTCCTGCCTCCTGTATATTACAAAGCTGTAGTCTGTGTGAAGACCCTGTGAAATCCATCAGCTGGTACCACTCTGAGCAGCTCTGTCCTCTTCTTGGATGAATATAAATCTTTCCCTGCCCCATGAAAAGTTGTCCAGAAGAGGAGGTGTTGAAACTGCCTGATGAAACCAACCAGTTATCGGGAGTCCCAAGCAGTAGAATCATGAAGTGGCAGAGCTGTTAGTCAGCATTTGCTTTTCCCATGATAATCAGTTGCAATCATAGAGAATAAGGACGCAATATTTAAAACAAGCACAGAGAGTGACTCGGGGAATGCAGGTCAGTGAATTTCTGCCACCAATAAACAATAATTATGGAGTTATCTGCAAGCTGGTCTACGAAAAGGTAGATGAAGGAGAATGAGTAAGCTCAAGTTTATTCAGTCTTTATAACCATGCCCTTCCCAATAGGTTATCAAGGAAACTATATACTTAGGGGTTGAGAGAAAAAAAAGCTGTCATAGTCCAACAGAAAGAGTAAGAGTAATCAATATGAGATGAAACAAGCTATGAACTTCCTTAAACATCTCCAGTAAGTAACAGTGGCTGAGACTCTCTTCTCTAGGGGCCAGAGCACCCACCTGCAGGTCAGACCTGCTGTTGGGAAGCTGATTGCTTGTCCTGGGCCCCAATGTGAGACACCACAGAAGGACTGGTAGGATCTTTAGATTGTTACTATCTATTTCTTTTACCATCTGGCCACAAGTGCTGCTGCCAAAAGAGACCTTGAACAGGTCAAAGATGACTACTCTGCTTTAAGCTATGGTAAAGGGGCCAAGGTGCTGTTCCTTTTTGATCCTAGCAGTCAAGGAGATGGGCTCAGTACAAGAGGATGCATCTTGCAGACCAAAGCCAGCGTGGCTGGTGTCACAGCCAGTGCCTTTGGGTTCTGTGCCCATGGATAGTCTTCTGGGACCAAGGTCTGGTGGGGAGTGATGGCACCAGCGTGAGAAAGAGAGGCAAGAGCATCTTTCCCAACAGTCTTGCTAATCTATTGAGAAAGACTTGTAAGCAGGTTCATCAGGGTATGGAGATCAAAGCCTAAAATGTAGTAGAGAAACAGGTTGAATTCAAGATGCTAAGGAAAGTGAAGAAGGTATGTATCAGAGTAAAGAGCTGGACTTCAGGAGAGTGGACTTCAGCTTGGTCAGGTCAAGGATTCCTTCCTTGGCAGGCAGGAGTCCCTGGGGAGCGTCCTATTAGAGCTGATCTTCAAATAAAATCTCCTTGAAGTATAAGAATGTCCCACCGTGATTGCACAAGAAGATTGGCAGATATGGTAGGAGGCTAGGTTGGCTGAAGAGGGAACTCCTAGCTGAGCTCAGACACAGAAAGGAAGCATGCAGATAGTGGAAGCAGGGACAAGCTACTGGGAAATCTAGCAGCATCACCAAGAGCCAAACTAGGAAAGCCACACATGGCTGGGGATGAAACCACCAAGGAATTCAGAGGGCAATGTAAAAGGCTTCCACAGGTAAGTAGCCTCAAAAGAAAGTGCCAATAGGCATTTGTTCACCTAGCTATATTTTCACCCCTCTGCATGTTAACCAAGTAGTACTTATTCTGTCAAGTGCTGTCACTTATCAAAGAGGAGTGTGTGGTATTCAAAAGACAGTAGGACGATGATTCATGATGATTCTCATTTTTTAATGGGGGAATACAAAATTATCAAAGTGAATTTGGAATCACTGAGAAAAATTCCTTCCCTGGGTAAAACTGCTGAAGATTGTTCAGTCATACCACAAAACCCAATTTTGTCTGTAATAGGGAAATCGCGTACTTTATTAGAAATCAGAAGTATTTCCTTTCAGAAAGCTAAGAAAGAAACTATGGTCTAGGCCAGATGCAAAAGACACACAGCTTTACTGAGAACAGAAAGTAACTTTTCTGGAGCTGTGGTGACTTGTATGGGCAGAGAATTTTGTCTTGTTAACTCCAGTTCTGAAGCTCTCATATATCTTTGCTCCTTCATTAACAAAGTGTGTTAAGGGGGGTTACACTTCAGACTTTTTAGTGAATTTAAAATCACTATTGAATGTGAGTTTGCCTCCACAAACATATAAATCAAAAACTTATCTGGAAAACATTAGCCATGGTACTTGTATCCTGTATTATTTCCAGACAGGTCTCAGATGAATGAATCAGCTTCTCATGTAATTAATCAACTTAATTCTTCACTGGGAGTAGCCAACAATGAACTATTTAGCTAGATATAAATAGCAGCATTATGAATTCCATTTGACTCTTACTCACTCTTGCATGTCAAAAGGTGTACGTTAATGATTCTCACAATCTGGTTTTGTTTGCATACTCAAAAGACAATAGCTAAGAAATTAAAACAAAATACATTTTGCTTTCTTTGAAAATTGTTAGGGAAATGAAAGAAACCGATTAGCAGTTCCAAATAAAGCAACACGTTATGTTTCACATACCTTTGTGTGTTTTGCCATTCATTTGATGGAGTTAGAATTTTACACGAGAGGAGCTAGGCATGAATAAAAGGAATTTTTTGTCCACCTGCCAGGGTACTTTGTTATACACATGTATGATCCCTATTTTGTGTATGTGTAGGTGCCATAAAATACCAGTTCTATGAAAGCAGCATTAAATTCATTCCATGTGATCAAAGCAATGAGTATCAGTTTCCCCAGTTATAGCAAAATATACAGGGAAATACNAGGCAAGTTTTCAGCAACCAAATGTTGGCATTATTTGCCTTCACCAACATGATCTAACTTTGCAGCTACTCCTGATTTGAGAAGAGGTGTTGGCCCAGAGGTCAGGAAAGGACTCTAAAGGTCCCTTCCAACCTAAATTATACAGCGAATCTGTTTACAAATCTTCCTCTCCACTACCATTACACAAAAACATAACTGCCCACAAATATGTAAACCATCTGTTCCATTTCTGTTATTTCTGTTAGAATTAATGCATCTTTAATTATAATCATGTTCCTTACAAGCATCTTCACATTCCATATGTGCTCGCTAACAGGTGTTTTGATTCAGGTGCCATTAGGCAATGAGTCACTGTGTGTTGCCTGATGATGATGTTTAAAATGGGGGAATACTGCTTGAGGATCTTTGGAATTGGAAATATGTTTGTTGAGCTCTTCCCCTTCCAATTTAGACTGGTCCATTCTGCCGAGTGCTGATGCAACTTGAAGCATTAGATAACAATGTGGAAAACAGTATGCAAAGGAGGTAATTCCTTTTTTATTGTACCCGTTTTGACATTCTATCCTAGCAATTATTTTTGATGTTTGGATTCAGATTCATTATTTATAGTCATATTAATACTGAAGTTGGCATTCACTTCAGGTTTACTTTTCTTGTTTGGTAGTTACATTATATTTAATGTATTTACCTACAACTAAGTTCAACTCATTAGCAGAGTCTCATTTGCCTATAGAACTATTGTCTTTATAATCTCACACAGATTTTTTCAATAGATCTTGCTGCCTCTGTGCCTGGTAACTACATCAGCAGTTTGCTAGGATGCTTAAATAGGAAGATACTCTAAATAGCAAATTACCTCACTTTATAACTTACTGCGTTCTATTACTGAGCACTCAATGGCGTTCGATTTTCAGCCGATGGAGTGAAGTCCATATGCCTGAGTCAGGTGCCCATGTTTCTTATGCTATACAGGAGAAGTAAACATTTAATCTCTCTGGTAGTTGCCATTAGTAATCAACAGAATGCTGATTCCATGGGCTAGCTGGCCAATGGTGCACTTAAAGAGCCGTAGCAGTAGACGTTAAGACTTCAGGAGGTAAGCACAGGCAGCATCAAGAATGGGTGACATTGTCAGTCTATACACTCCACCAGTATTACTGCTAATAGCAGTGCTGGCAGCCTTTTTCTTTTCAGTACAAGCTGGCGTTATCTTTAGTGATGCTGCTACAATGATCAGTCCAATCCTTCAGCACTACCAAAACAGCCTTTTGCTGTAGAAGAACGCTGAGGAGCTCATAGGAGAAAAGGGCAAAGAATAAATATGCAGTTCTCATTGATTTCCAATAGGGAAATCCATATGTGCAAAGCTTTCTGAAAGCTGGTAAATCTTGTAATCAGGCAAAACTATGTTGGTTTTTTTTTGTTGTTTGTTTATTGTTGGTTTTTTGAGTGGTGCCAGCACTTTACAGCAGCTCCACCAGTCAATGCATCCTCATCAGACTGGTTTCAATGGACCTGTAACTGCATTAAGGGGGCTCCTTGCAGAAATCCAGAGAAGCCTGTAGCAATGGCCAGTGCTTGCAGGATGGGTGTCTTTGTAATTGTGGGATCAATTCTGCACAAGTCTCCATGGAAGTGTCCTCCTGCATCCAGAAGTTTCTACCATTCCAGGCCTGCAAGGCAGTCGTTTCCAACCATCCATACCAGCTAAACTGTCATGACTGCACAGGGAATACTTCTGGAAGAACCCTTCCCCTTCTATCATCTCAGCATTGGCATGCCCTCTCGAGGTGCTGCCGAATACCTGCACCCAAGGCAAGGTTAAGGTGCCTGTGTCGGTTGGACTTGATAATCTCAGAGGTCCTTTCCAACCATGAAGATTCTGTGATCCTGCATTTAGGAGCATAAGGGAACTGGTCGTTTGGGAGCCTAAAGGCCTCACAATATAGCATGTGCTATGTGCTGCTTTTCCTGATGGGGAAAGACCCTTCCTTTGGGGTAGACCGTCCCAAATACGAAGTTTACTCCAGGTTTATACCAGTTTGCCTGTTTTTTGTATTAATGTGCCACAAAAACCCTTGGAGAGAAGATAAAGGAAGTTTCATTGTGTACACCCCGAATCACAGAAGTGCCACAGGTAAATTTTTTTCTTACAGAGCATTAAAAAAAAAGGGTCTTTCTATAATTTATGGTGGGGCTTTTCTTCAGAATATTGTGTTTTATCAAAGAGAGGTTATAATGACAAGCTTATTTAAACTGGAAAAAAATAAGCTCTTCAGAAATCTCTAATCTTTCAGATGACTGAAAAAATACCTAAATTCCCCAAATCATATGGTTGAATCAGCAACATACAAATTCTCTTTGGATAAAACCACAAAAAGTCAGTAGTTCTTCCTTATGACGCCTTCAGAAGCAGTGGCCACTGCGTGACATCTGGTGGCCACAAGCCGGCATAGCAAAAATATCACACTACTGAAATTGCGTGTGCCATCCACATCAGGCATCTTATGTTTTCTTTTAAATGTTAACTGACAAGTTGGAAAATACCGGTTTGATGCAGTTGTACGTCTTGGCATGGAAGAACCCAGCTTTGACGACTGCTAGTGTGTGACACTTGGTAGCAAGGAACATACGGTCTTCTGAGGGGATCAACTTTGCTGAAAATACCAAACTGGGAGGGCTGGCTGACACTCTAGAGGGCTGTGCTGCCATCCAGCATGACCTGGACAGGCTGGAGAGCTGGGCAGAGAAGAATCTAATGAGGTTCAACAAGAGCAAGTGTAAGGTCCTGCACCTGGGGAGGAAGAATTCTGAGCACCAATATAGGCTAGGGGAGGACCTGCTGGAAAGCACTTTGAAGGAGAAGGGTCTGGGGGTCCTGGTAGACAGTAAACTGTCCATGAGCCAGCAATGTGCCCTTGTCACCAAGAGGGCCAATGGAATTCTGGGCTGCATAGGAGAGAGTGGGACCAGTAGGTCGCGGAAGGTCATTCTCCCCCTCTGCTGTGCATTGGTGAGGCCACAACTGGAATACTGCCTCCGGTTCTGGGCTCCCCAGTTCCAGAGAGACAGGAGAGAGTCCAGCGTAGGGCACCAAAGATGATGGAGGGATTGGAGCATGTCCCTGATGAGGAAAGGCTGAGAGAGCTGGAAGAACCCAGCCTGGAGAAGAGAAGGCTGAGGGGAAACCTTATTAATGCTCGTAAGTATCTGAAGGGTCAGTTGAAGGAGAATGGAGCCGGACTCTTTTCAGTGGTTCCCAGTGACAGGATGAGAGGCAATGGGCAGAANGGGAGTTGGACTAGATGATCTTTAGAGGTCCCTTCCAGCTCCGACAATTCTCTGATTCCTTGGAATTGTGATGTTCCTTCCCACTTGGAAAGTGATGTTCTTGCTGGTGGCAGTACATCAAAATGGGGATTTGAGAGCGACGGAATTATGGGAGATGTTCTTGCAAATACAGAGATAGAATTCATTGTGAACTTGCACACCTTGGGCTGATAAAAACTGATAAAGAGTGATGCTGCCGTACGTTGGAGATGTCCCTGGTGGCAGTAGGTGCTCCCCAACCTCCTGTTACTGTGGTGTAAAGTCACAGTGTGCAACACCTGCTATGTGAAGAATGGGAGAGGGCAATAGGCAGGTAAGGCAGGACAGAGACCTTAGGTGGTCAGATTCTCGCAATTCCCAGAAGGGGATTTAACACCTGTGAGCACCTGATGCTTCCAGCCTTAACATCCACCAGCTCCTGCTGGTGGCCAAGTGACTCCACAGATGCCTCACTGGAGTGGGGCCAAGGCAAGGCCGGGCCTGGCTGCCACACAGCAGCCTGACGGCCCAGCTCAGGGAGCCCGACAGGCCACCCCCTCACTGTAGAGGGACGACCGCAAGACCGAATCCTTCTCACCGCCATGACAGTGCCCGACGCCACCGTCCCGCCCGGAGGCCCCGAAACCACCCCCTTTTCCGGCTTCCGGCGCCGCTGGGAAGCCGGGGGACGGGAGGGCGGAAGCCAGGAGACGGGCGGGCGGAAGCCGGGGGACGGGCGG
>VZRU01017611.1:148499-162775 GCA_013398155.1 Pedionomus torquatus | reverse complement strand
GTCCAGAGTCTGTGCTCCCCAGTTCAAGAAGGACAAGGAACTGCTAGAGGGGATACAATAAAGGGCTACAAAGATGATTGGGGGACTAGAACATCTCTCTTATGAGGAAAGGCTGAGGGACTTGGGTCTTTTCAGTCTGGAGATCAACACCTATAAATACTCAAAAGCAGGGTGTCAAGAGGAAGGGTCCAGTCTTTTTTTCAGGCTGTCCAGAAAGGTGACAGAGGCTCCACTTCTGCAGACATTCAAAACATGCCTAGACACATTCCTGTGCAACCTGCTCTAGGTGGACCTGCTTTGGCACAGGTGTTGGACTAGATGATCTCCAGAGGTCCCTTCCAAACCCTATCATTCTGTGATTCTGTGATCGTAATATTTTACTATCAAGAAACTTTAATTTGTGTGTTTATCCCACACTTGCAGAACACAATCCTGATCTATTAATAAAGCCCATAGGTGTCCCTGTAATAATATAAAAAACAGTAATATAGTAACAGATTTTTTTTCCAATTAAGTTGATCTTAATCGGAGAAAAAGGTAAGTAACTTGATTAACAGATATCAATCAAAAGATTGGGGAGAAAAAAAATGTTTTGAATGCTGTTGAACTTCAAGTATATGACATAGAGGTTGTGTTCCTTCTCCCTTTGGCATTACCTGGCTGAAGATTCCAGAAAACACTTCCACAACAAAATTGTGTCAATAAAGACAACTAAACTACAACATAATAAAAAGGTATTTTATAACAACAAGGAGGATCTGTTGCATGAACAGGTGTCTGTTCTGTGGCTGCAACCACATTCTAAGTGGCCTGAAGGATCCTTGTGGGTTCAAGTACAAATTTTGACTGTTAGTTAAAGGTCATTTCTGTTTGGCAACAGACCTTGTGTCTGAGTGTCTTGAACAGTGAGTTAAGAGTAGTTTTACTACATCATGTTTACAAACAGGAATTGCATTACCCACTATCGAAGCTTAGTCGTGACTGGTGAGATCCAGTATACAGCATGGAAGGATGAAAGTTTTGATCAAAGAAAATACATTGAAACCTGCCTTCTTTCAAAACTGGACTGTGATGTGCAATGGTGACTTTTCACCTTGAAAAGTTTGTCATAGGTTTGCCCAAACCAGTATATACTGCCCTTCTATTTTTCTAGACATTCACATCTCTGACTGAGTCTATGAATTTTCTCAGGCTGAGAAGAGGGGTAGTGGATGTTTTCTACTGTCCTGTTCCTTTATATTTTCCATTACTGGAAGTATCTTTAAGGTCTGTGCCAACGAAAATCAGTGGAGAGTGTGGTTTGGGTTTAGCTGCTGGTCTGAAAAGATCTGTCATGGTAGTCTTAAAAATCTTTACTCTTACTCGGTGCAAAATCTTTCTATTTTATTCCTTCTAGGCTAAAGTAAGTATTATCACCTTTTCTTTGTTCGGTTTTCTTAGCTCTGTCTGGGAAGCTGATACTGAGTATTTCCAAAAATATTTACATTTTCCATATATATAATGATATTTGTATATTTGCACGTATATGAGAATATCAATGTGCTTTCTTCTTAAGCAAAGCAAACATCTAAAAGAATGAAGCTGTTCATATTTTTCTGTGTGCATGTTGGAAAAAAATCTGAGGCTAGGTTTCCTAGATTGAAAAAATATATATATAACATGGATCTGATGCTGGAGTTAGCAGACACAGGTTTCTGATTTTAAAATGTCAAAGGCAAGTTAAAACAGAGTATCTGGTCAAAGAGATCTACGACTATTTTTCTCTGAATGCAAAATACATATGCAATCTGTGAAATGTTCTACCGTAGGCTGAAGGGAAAAGGGGTGTAACTAGCATTTCCTTTTCAGTCTGAAAATTTACAGGAATGCAATAGCACATCTGTATAGAATTAGCATGGCTTTTCTCCCTAATACATTGAGATTCATGTGACTGCAAACCTAGAGTCTATAATCCTGAGTCCAGATTTGTTTTACCTAATAAAAACATCAGGACTGATTGTACCTTAGGGTCTAATATTTAGAAAGACTAAAATCTCATTTTAAAGAAAATAAAAATAAAAGCAGGCAGTTTCCTAGTACTTTTAAGCCCTTGCACCTTTAGATACTTGCTTAAGAGGCTGTGCGTTGCAGGCTATATACCAAATAACATACTTATATTTGCAGGCACCACAGATGGATTTGAGACCATCACTATACTCAGAAAAATCCTTCTTTTGGAAACTCACATTACAAACATTTCTGCTGGCTGCCAGTTTTCTTCTGGAATTTGCATTGGTGTATGACCTATTCTTTTTCCTTCCATCTGTCTACACAAAGGGCATGCTATATATAACATACCATAATGACATTATGCTGGCATTGAGCTGCTGAAAAAAATTAATGTAAAGTTTTAATAATAATTCTTAGTATATGTAATGCCATCACAGATTTTGAGGCATTCCATATACACTCTTCTATATAGTATCATGTATTAGACTTTAATAATAGAATATATAAATGGTATTTATTTCTCTATGTATTTTGAGCATGGACCTATTTTAAATTTCCTGAATAAGGATCAGAGTTTTTATATACCAAGATTAAGCTGGTTTGAATCTTCCATATATTTTGCATCCATCTGTTTCATTTTGCAGTTGAGTGAAAATTAGCAGTTTTGCTTTTCATACACATGTGACTATATAATGGAACTGCCATGTAAGTAATTTAGCAAACTTGCCTGCCTGAAAGTAATTTAGCAAACTTAATGTTCGCAAGTTTACTGCATGTAATGAATCAGTCTACTTGTATTTATATTCCATAAACCTATTTTAATTTGGTAAAAAATAAAGTTTGTTCTAGCATTCAAAAACAAGGATCTCAAGAACACAAAAGAAAACAAAACAAACGCAACAGAAAGAAATTATTAATTTCTTGTGCATAATTATTTTTATTTAGGTGATGCTACTTTTTATTTTGGGGCTTATCAGAAATTCTTGGGACTGCTTTCAAGATTGTTTTACTTTTGTGATTCCACAGATAAAGTAGTATTTAATAAAAACGGACAATATGGGCTTTAAGCAGTGATACTGCCAGAGTAGCCGTCAGTATAAAATTGCACCATTTGCATGAATGGCAAAATGCAACTCTTAAATACTCTCACAGTTCATCCTCCTAGTCTTTAGTGAAACCTTTATCTCCATGTGGGCATGCAGAAGCACTGAAATGTAGAACAGATCCTCTAGAACATGCTCTTTAGTTTTTCAGATTCCTAATTTGTGGTGCAACACTCATGACTTTGTAGCAGCAACTCCTAGAACTTCACCACTGGTTCAGACAAAGAAAACTGCCTTAATGCAGAAAATAATCACAGAGACATTGTTGATATAGTGCATAATAAATATTATGTGCAGTTTCAGATAGATGAACAGCCAGATGATTTTCTATTTGAACATGTAATATCAGTGAAATTTAGGGTACTTGAATTCTGTCTCTTTAGAGACATTGTTAAAGAGAAGCTGAGTCAGAAAAATAATGTTTAAATGAGCCTATAAAAGAATAAATATTTTTAATCATACAGCTATAAATTTATTAATGTGTTCAAATACTTAAACCCATGTAGTTTAGTGTTTAATGACAGATGAAACTTCTCATGAGTAACTGAGTCCTTTTATATGCTCAACCTACAGGATCCCCAGGGTTGAGATTCTAGAATGAAGATAAATCAAAATAATTATAACTATAGAAGTCTTCCTGGAACCTGGGAAGTACTGAAGCAGCTACAACCTTTTCTTCACAGACAATACAGAATGTACAAGAATCTCTGTTATGTATTTCATTTATGTTGAATTATTTTAAAATAGACACTGAGGTGTTCAAGTTCTACTAAGGGATAGCTTCAACCTCCTGTTTCGTTCAAGACATATACAGATTTTATTTCCATTGACAATCTGGCTCAAGTTTTTTGCATCTAGAAATAAAATAGAGTGCTTTATTTTCATTTTTTTCCTCCCTTGACTCCTTATCTCTGATTGCAGACGGATTGCAGGCTTAAAGTAGGATTTCATTTCTGATGGCTGACGTGTCTAAATTAGGAACATTTCACTCTTCCTTTTTTTTTTTTTCTCACTTCAGAAAAAAAATATCAGCACAGAGTGGTACACCCTTCCTTTCCCATACTAAAAAGAAATTTAAAAATCCCAAAATAATATGAGTTTTAACAGGCAAAATAGTCAAATTAGTCCTGGAAGGATGTACCTTGCTTACATCTGCTTATGTATCATAAAGGTAAAGTAGCTGCCATCTTAAAGTTATGACTAAGTTTCTCAAGAATCAAACATTCAAAAGTAGGTTATTATTTTGTAACTGAAGCTTTGAAGCATTAAAATGTTTTCTGTTTAATTGCATGAAGCTATATGTATTTCTGGGGAAATAGAAGATGTAGCAAACGATGATATGGAAGTTACAAAAGTGAGCAACAGAAAGTTTACAAGATTGCTGTTGCTTTGGGTTTTTTTTCTATAGAGAAAGAGGAGGACTTGCTTAAGAAGAATAATCCAAAATCTCAAATTTTACAATGTTTATTTTAACACAACAATTTAACATTCACAGGAAGATGTCTGAAAGACAGGATGACACATTAGACTGATTGAACGAAGCAGTCTATCAGAAATGAGTGGTGTTTACAAGCCATCGACAAACCAAAAAGAGTTCACTGAGATGCCTCTGTTCTTACGGAACCTGAATTCCAGTCTGGCCCATTTTCCACAGGATCTAGCCCGTGGGAGCCTAAGGTCTACTGTGGATCAATAGTTTATTTTGTAATTTCCTTTACTAACAGTGGAACAAAAAGAAGAAAAATCAAAGTGCACTACATATGCATTCAATTCAATATGTTTATAACTTCACAATTGAACACTTTGAAGTATTTTCCTAATTCTCAGTCCACCCTGCAACATTTAAAAAAAAAACATTTATGGTTTTTACATTTGGAATGGTCCAAATTAGAGGTGGTAAGAAGTCAGGTGAGAGCATTTGTTCTTTTGTCAAAATAAGGTATATCAAAAAAATATTAAAAAGATGCACATTTAAGAAGTAAGCAGCTTGTTTTTACAGAGCAAGTCAGTTGTGTACATTGAATGTGAGATGTACTTAGAAAAGGAGAAAGAAAAAGCAAAATTCTTTAATTATTCAATTTGTTTAGCTTACTCTAGTTTCTTCTAACTATTTTTTATCATTTGAAACACTTTTTATCCAGAATAAAACCAGACCATCTCAAAAGAATTATTCAAGCACTTTTTCTGTGGAGGAAGCAAAAGATATTGCTCATGATGCCCAAAACCTGAGCACTTCCTGCTATACTTGGTATGGCCAGCCACTCAGATACATCCCTTGCTACCAGTATAACCATGTGCAAGGACCAGAAAACAATTGTACCTGTTTATATCTAAGTGCTTAGATATGTGAGCTGGTGACTCTACCACACCTTATCCTAAAAACTGTTGCCTGGCACTTAACATTGAAAATACAGGTCCATTCTCCTGAAATGTACAGAAGCACAAGTTCACACTTTTGTAATTATATCATTTTTAGTAGTGTTATAGCCATGAAACAAAACCGTAACAACAAAATACAAAAGCAAAAAAAAAACAAAAAAAAACCAAACAAATCAAACCAAAAGAAACCCAAACCCCAAAAATCTGAAAAGACAGAAACAAACAAAAGTTTACCTGACCGAAAAACACTTTAAGACAAGTATATTCTTTTATATCGAGTATACGCTGTAATTTATAGGACTTATGCTTTCAATCTATGGCCTTGGGCAAACAGATGGGTCCAATGCCGCAGCCTCTTTTGTTAACTTTAAAACTTTCTGTAGGACAGGACCAGCCTACAGTAGATTCAACTCCTCTTAATGCTGTAGAAGGAGAATAAAATGGCAGCAGTTTGGATAGCAGTACTAAGAAGAAAAAAAAAGTATTTTTTTCAATCTTGACATTTTCTTGTCATTTGTATTTTCAATACCTATACCAACCTATGCATCTGCCTTTGCATGCTTTTAATGATTCAGGGTAATGAATAGCTGGGAATGTTTTTAATTGACAAGCAAATGTGGCCATTGAGAGAGATCAAGAAATTACTTACATCCAAGAAGTCTAGTTTAACTGAGTCCTGCTTTAGCAAAGTGATAGCCCACATTTTTACTTCCTTTCTAAATGCCAAAATAGTAAGAGTGTTTTTAGTTAAAAATAACTCCAACCCTTTTTTGGGAAGAAAAAAGTGAATTGCATGGGAAAAGTGTGGACTCAAAAATAAACCATGTTACAAGTTTTCCTCTGAGAATACTTTCTGTATGTAAATTTCATGTTTCCTGAACATCCTCTATATATAACTTTTTGAACTATTTTTATCAGAATTTGTCAGACTTGGAAGTTCAGCTAGCACAAAGTTGACATCATTCACCTTTCTGCAACAGTCACAGATCATGGCATCCCTTGTATAGGAAGCTATTCTGTTTTATAACAGCTAGGTAATAGGGTAGAAGGGAACCTCTGGCATCATTGAATTCAACTGCTTTTTAAGAGTTGAGAGAAACAGCCAACAAATCTCTCCTAAAGAAATCTAGTTTCAACCCAAAAGCACCTATAGATTTAGGTTCTACTATTCCTATCTTATCTAAGAGACTTTTATAATTTAAGCACCGATTTGAATTATCAGCACTTTAAACTAGTCTTCTATTTTCCTTCATTGTTTTTTTAAGAGAACTGTGGTTAGCTAAAGAACCCAAACCCTTTAGCAGTGCTTTCTTAATTTGAGTATACTAATGGCTTTTATTTATAGCTATTCCAATTTTGACACATCTTTTCCTAATGTGAACGATCAGAATATAATTAGATTAGTTTAGATGATGTCTGATCGGTGTCTTATGTCCATAAAAAGTGTTAATGCTTATCTTTCCAATGAATACAGCTTTGTTGGGAAGTACTTAATTTGTATGCATATCTACATGGACTGCTTGTATCACAATCTTATCAGAATTAAGGCTCCTTGCTATTGAATGTTTTGTAGTTTTGTGTGCCAGTTCCTTCAAAAATTTTAGCAAGTTGTTACCTAGTGCTTTTCTGGTTTGGGCAGGGTCTACGAGTTTTAGAAACCACTTAAAAAATTGGTGGTAGCTGCTGACCATTTGGTTTTGTTCCTGTACTCAATATCTACAGTTTCAAAGTGAAAAAATCCAAACCAACAAACTAACAAAAAAATTCCCCAAAACAAAACATAACAACAAAAAGCATATATATCTTGTCTTTGAACCATAACTTTCTTTCCCCCAATTCCTAACTCATCCCTGCTGTGTAACTTACCCACTCTTATTGCTTGTTTCACTGATTATTTTTTTCCCTTAAGATTTTCTTGTGTTGTCCTTTTCCAGATGTAGCTCAGTTTAACTTCTGGGAATTGCTTCTTTATCTCTGTGCTTCCTGATACCCGAAGCTCTAAGCTTATCTCACATCAGCGCCTTCCTTCGTACTCTTTGTAGCCTGCCTGCTTATTCTTTGCATTTTTCTTGAGATAGTTATTCACCCAAACAGGCGTGGAACCCCTCTCTTCTCCCTGGCTTTGTGGGCGCCTCTTATTCATGGTATGCTTAACAGCTTCTGTTTTGAAGGAGTTCTATCTTCATGAGGTTACTGAACTCTTCTACCCAGTTGTCTTCATTAAGTAGTTGCTTTGCTAAATACTTCCCTTAATTTCTCAAGGTTCTACCTTTACAGATTCATATCTTTCCATGCAAAATTGCTTTTACTAACCTTCCGAATTTAAACATAATTACCTTCTGATCAGTTGGAATATAGATTTGTAAATGGAGCCTCTGGAATGACTCGAATAAGGGAATGGCTTCATGACCTCTCAGATAGTGGGTTTTATTTCAGAGATAACAAAACACGGCTCCTGCTTCTCATTCCAGAAATAGAAGTGGCAGATAGTATGCACATGGAGCTAAAAGACGTGTGTACATGTTGGTTTTTTTTTTTTTGGTTGTTGTTGTTGTTGTTTTTTGATTTAAAGAATTAAAACAAAAAAGTTTCCTGGTTGCCACAGTATGCCATAGTATTTACGGTGAGATGCTCAACCATATAGCTGTAATTCAAAGTGATAAATCTGATGATAAAACCGGGTTGCGTACTGTTGTTATCAGAATGACCCACAGGGAGCACTCAGGGACTTTTAGCAGGGACCTCTCTCTTCATGGCTTTTCTTTACTGTTTACTGATGGCTAAGTATACAGCACATCGAGGTAAGTGCAATGTGTTTGGCCTTCAAAATTAAGTACAAACTAGCCAAGCTGGGGATATTTTTTTGCATTCATTTTTGGATGTCTATGTAGAGAGAAACAGCAAGAGGAAAACAAGTGTTTTTTTAAAAAGAAGTGTGTACTTGCAAGAACTACTCTTGGAGGAAACTGCAAACTAAGGCAGATCGAAGTTTCCTAGCTCCTAGAGTTTTTGTAGTGTTTTGAATAAATTTGTCAACTTGCTGACAAAAATACCACCAGACGAAGCTGAAGTGATAGAAGAGGGGAACGAGCTCCCGCTTCAGTCTTCGGCACCGCTGTGCCCGAGGCAGGTTACCTCCAGCCCCCACATCCTTCTCGGGCCCGGGGGAACGGTCTTCACCCTGCCGGCCCGGTCCTGTTTGTGCAGCTTCTCCCTTTTCAACCTTTTCTTTTCAATCCCAGGTGTTTTTTCCGTGGAAAGGTTTTACTTACAAGCCTCTCCGCAAAGGCGGGACCCTACGCATTTCATGACACAGCTCCCAGAGGTTTCCGAGGCGCATCAGCATCCCGCATCTCCCTTCTCCCCGTAGTCTCTCGCCCCCGCCCACACGGGGCTGCCGCAGCCACCACCGGCCGGGAGGCACCGGCCCCGCCTCCACCCCCCGGCCTCTCCCGCACCGCCAGCCCTCCGTAAAACCGCCCCTTGCGCCGGGTAGAGTTCGCTGCTCTCAGCCCGTCTCGGCGCATTACTCTGGACGCGGCTAATTGTCATCTTGTTCTTAATTTTCTTTTTTTCTAGAGGAATTCAACGCAGTTCTGTTGGATTTCCTTTTTCGGAGGAGGGAGGAAGAGAGGGGGGGAAAGAAAATCCCAACCAACTCAACTCCTTTTCCTTCTTTTTGAGCCCCTCTTTTTCCCCTCTCTTTGGCGAGAGAGGGAGGGGGGGAGGGTGGGATGCAACGTGGACCCCGCCGCTGGTATCACCGCGTCCCGCTGACGGCTGCGGNCCGCCCGGCGGGAGGAGCGGGCGGCATCTACCCAGCCGCCGCGTACCGGGAGGACGGGGCCGGCGCCGGCCGGGTCCGCCGGCGAGGAGGACAGCAGGAGCTGCTCCGCGGGTAGGGACGCGCTGCGCTCGGGCCTCCGCGTTCCGCGGCTCCTCGCCCCTTCCCACCGCCCCCCCGGCCGCCTTCGTCTCTGCCCGCCGAGCATCTGACGCTTCGGCCTCTTTATGTGACCAGGGAGTTGTGTGATTAATTGAGCTTGGTGTTTTGTCCTCGGTGGTGAAATACGGTCGTTTAATTAGTGCGCTTATATTAAAGGCAGACGTGGTGTGGGGCTGCGTTACAACTAACAGATGTACCGCATCGGGCTCTTTATTCACGCGTGTTACAATACCAAGATACTTTGGCACTCACTTTACTTTGGTTTCTACTGAGAAACTGTGCAAAATCTGCGCTTTATAGTGTCTTGGGGAGTTCTCGGTAATTTGAATTAGTTTGTTAGCCTTTACGGCCAGTCATCCTTTCTGCCTTGTGTCAGACAGCAGCACGAAGCCAATTTTTACAGCGGGACTTCTAAGGCTGCCTGTGAATGCAGAGCCAAACTCACCCCTTGCATGTCCTCAATAGTTCCACCAGGAATGAATGTGGCTTGCTGTTGCCTGCTCTGCCTCCCCTCTTTATACTAACCAGTGGAACAAAATAAAATGGCTTGGAACGCCTTACAAGTGGAGGAGGATTTTGTTCCTTTGGGTAGATGTTTTTTTTGCAGACATCTTTGCTATACACATTTTTTTTGTTTCATGCGGCTGGTTTCTTCTCTTGTGTGTACATAAAACTTTGGTTTCTATTTCCAACGATTTATATTTTTATATATGTGTTTATTTGTTTGTGTGACAGGCCAAACGTGTGTGGCTCTAGATTCCATTCGTACTGTTGCCCTGGATGGAAAACTCTCCCTGGAGGAAATCAGTGCATTGTTCGTAAGTGTCTGACTTCAAGTTTCTACTGCCTTAGGGGTAATAATAAAAATAAATATTCTTCTGTGAGTTACAGCTTCATTCAGTATGAGAAAAGAAAATTCAGTTTTGTCTTTTGCCTTGTTTTTAAAAAGAAGAGAAAAATCTGATACGTTTACAGGTCCACATTTCTTGTAATCAAAAGATTACAGATCTTTCATAAATTACAATCAAAAGATTGATTTTGTTGTTGTTGTTGTTTTTTTCTCCTGTGTTCATTACTTAGCTTTTTTAAAAGAACACAACAGTGAACAGAAGGGAAAAAAAACCTTCCATAAATCGAGTAATCAATTATGGTAAGAAAAATCAAGCCAAAAGGTCTTGATATAAAGCAAATCAGATCTAAAGTTTTATGAAACTTCTATGCTAGGCTTGGAATTACAATCAAATGGAAAACTTTTTTACATCTGGGGTGCGTATTCTTTTGCCTGTAATTTTTGGTTGTGTTTTAATGGCTATAAAGCATGTAGACTCAGATTACTGGCTGGTCATAACAGGTACTTCGCTGACATATGTGGCTGTTGACATTGCTCAGCAAAAAAAAAAAAAAAAAAGAAAAAACAAAAAAGAAAAAACAAAGGGGGGAAATCTGTTCAATACTCTGGTTAGGAAACATCGTCTCCCTAGAAAGGAAATGGAGAATTAAGTTGAATTTTCTGTCTGTTAGATAAAAGCTGGCATTAGACACATGCTTCTTATATTCCTTGAATTTTAATATGAGTCTGTTCCCATTCACCCTAGTCTGTCACTGTCTCTTTTGCTAGTAAGTGTACTCAACTTCAGAATTTGGGTCCAGGAACGTATTGCCCTTTATGTAATCAGTGAAGGTCTTTGTAATATTCCATCTAACAAACAACAGACTTCCAGGTCTGTACTAGGGAAGGAATGGTAATAAGCCAAGGTCTGCCAAACTTGAATGTAACTTTTGGGCAATTGCTTTATTATTCAAGATGATCAACTTGCTCATATCTATTTGACACGCGTGGATTTGCCTCACTAATATTTCTTATCACTGCCCCATGTATCACCAGTTTTTGTCCAAGATTGACCTACCATTTCCTATAACCCCGAGTTTTCAAAATAGATTTAGGCTGTCTGATGTGCCGTTACTAGGTTTTTCAAATTCAGCTGGGTATCTTGCTGGAATGAAACCAAGATGAGGAAATGATTTAGGTGCTTTCCAAAATCTTATCCTTAAATTGTGACTCTTAGTGCCTTTTAAAGCGTTGGTTTCAGGTCTCTTTGCATACAGAAGAATATTTGATTTACTATCAATTTACACATGCAAAGGACATCTCTTAGCTCCTGTTTACTTACTGGAGCTTAGTTGCTGTTCTCTAACTTTTTTGATGGTTGAACCATCTGTAAGATTGGCTGTGACGCTTTTCTATTTGTATTTTCAATGAAGGCTTAAGAGCACAGGTTCCTACATTTGTTGAGGTGATGGTCCCTCTGGCTAGAGCTGTTTAGCTAGACAAAGCCCCCTGCACAGGATAAGGGACAAGCTAGCGAACTTCTTATTGGGGATGCGTTGATTATAAATAGCACAGGTTGTAACTGGTGATTTTAAAGTAGTAGTTCATGAAGAGAGACCTATGAGCTATGGTAGGTCAACAGGAAACTATTCCGACCTTTGAGTGTTTCAGTTGATAACATGATGATGGTTGTTGGTGGTCTGTGACATATTTATGATTAGAAGTGATCTTTTATCTAAAAAAGAAAAGTCTGGATGTGTTTACTTTTTCTTTAAATAAAATAAACTGTACTGATGAAAGCATATCTAGAATATGCTTGCAGCTATATGGCTTTCAGTTGATGGAAAAAAAAATAATTCACTAACATGGTCTAAATGTAGACCTCGCTTCATCAGGAGATTCAGCTATGTTGTATAAAGATGAACAGAATGGTGATACAAGGAAAACAGCCCTGTTCCCTATGTTGTCAAGTGCTCTAAATCCAAGTCCTGTTTTCCACTTTGATGTCTGCTAATGGAAAAAAGTATTTCATGTTAGTCAGAGGTATGTCTCTAGTTTCAACTGAGTAGTGAAACCCCACGAACTCTTTTGCCTCTCGTTCCTTCATATTTAGGGCATAATTGCAGAGACGTTTCATGATAAATGTAGATGATCCACATTCCATCTTTTTGATGCCTAAAGAGTGGTGTCAGTGGATCACTAATGTGGGTTTGTCTACTCTATCATAAAGAAAATATGGCCTTTGTTGGTGTATGTCAGGGAGGATGTGGGTTTACAAAATCTCGTCTGATCTGGTCATGTTCAGCATCAGTACAGAGCATCTGATTTGGTGGAGAAAGGGTAGAAGGAGACATGTAAATTTCAGAGGAGGCATGTTAGAATTCTGTAGTACGTTAGGAAAACAGTTTGCTTCCTTGCAGCAGAAGTTGCATGCCATTTCTGTGTGGTTTTCTCTGTAAGAGGTGGAGCACACACAAGCATTCTGGAAAAGGTCTTATCTCTTGTTTCCTTTGTGTGTTTTTTGGGGGTGGTTTTTTTTTTGTTTTGTTTTGTTTTGATTTTTTTTAAATATATATATAACCAGGTGTCTGGTTATTTTTCTTTTAGTGTATATACACAGGTAGTTGGTTTATTCTTGACAGGTTGTCTGCCGGAGGTATTTGTTCTTTTTGCTCTCCTTCAGTGGAGGTGTGCTTCTGGATTATTTGATTATCTCAAAACACCAAAGTTATTTGCGAAGAAACTTGATGCTTTCTTGGTTTCTTTTTTGCTTTACAAGCTGTCTTTTGCACAGTATGTTTTTTGAGGTTGTACTGTGCCTTAACGTTTTGGGCTCTCCTTTGGTGCACTTTCTAATCCAGCTAGATCTATTCACTTGGATCTCTTTTAGAATCTGGATTTAACTCTTTCCTCGCTCTGTTCTTCCTTTGTGCAATGAAGCTCCCTTGGCTGGTGAGCCAGAGGGGAAGGCACCACTTTGATGTATCAGGGGATAGCAGCACAGCCTGCACGTTACGCACACATAATATGCTGGACAGGCTTCTCTGAGATTTTTATAAAGTCAGTTTCTGAAGGACAATGTGGACATACTTGAGTACAGAAAACTGTATTTAAGGAAACTACACAAAATCTGCAAAGCCCAGTATTTGGACATTGACTTCCCACAGAACAGCTTTGTGTAATTTTAGATTATTTAATCTTAGAAAAAAGAGACACCAAAGTGCCTCTAAAATAGTAGTAAGAGAGAAAACATACCATAAATTGGAATTTATGCTCTATATTGTTTCTATTTATTTGAATTGTGGATTCTTGGTAAAGTTTTCTACAGATCTTGTGGTCGAAAATACATAATTTTAATAATTTTACATTACTTGTCTAAGAGGGTGGTATTTCTAATTAGGGAAAGACTGGATTATCTGGTTTCTGTGGTCAGAAAAGTGTTTGAATATGCCATATTCAATTCTGTTTGTCTTTAAATTTCACAGAGTTACCAGTTATACCAAAATTCAGTTTGCTTTATTTAATTTAAAATTACTTTTGCATGTATATGAACTGTCCCAATGAACTGAGCATTCAAGTGGTTTTTGTTTTCATTTTTTTAAAAAAGCTGCTGTTAACATACGTTTAACTTTTTCTCCCTGTAGTTTGAGACAAAGGTTGCTGTTAACCACTGCCTTTTTATTTGTGTTTTTCCTCAGCAATCTGTAGAAATAGCTGTGGTGATGGATTTTGTTCCCGTCCTAACATGTGCACTTGTGCAAGCGGACAAATATCACCTACTTGTGGATCAAAATCTAGTAAGGACTTACTATATTTACTGTCATTCAAGACTTCATTTTATGTAATTGTCTTTGAGTATCAATTTAATTATACAATAGATATTGTATAAATTCTTTAAAAATAACTTGTAGTTGCTTCATACACGCATGTAACTTATACTTTGGTATACCTCTAGTTTTTGATAAAGTTTGATAAACCATGTGTGCATGTTTACTCTGCATGACAAATTGGGGGGGGGGGGGGGCGGGGG
>VZRU01017611.1:128507-148152 GCA_013398155.1 Pedionomus torquatus | reverse complement strand
GTGCCTCACCACCCTCACAGGGAAGAATTTCTTCCTAATATCTAATCTAAATCTCCCCTTTTCTATTTTAAAGCTGTTACCCTTCATCAGATCATACAGCCTTCAAGACAGTTAAAAGCTCCAAGTTGCTAAATACCGTAATGGAAAACTCTTAAAAAAAAAAAAAAAACAACAAACAAGCAAACCTACTTCTTCATGGTTGCTTTTAAATTAATGGCTGACTAATCAGTTAGGGTGGGTTTGGCTTAGGTTATCTAAGCATACACTTATTACGTAGCATATATTGCATGAAGCTCATGCCTACTTCCAGATGTCTTAGTTGTTACCTATGTTTGCCTCCCAATGTGTTATGTTTTGCCTAACGCTGGTGTCTTTCCACCGCGGCTCTGCTGCAGTACAACAGTGCAGCATCAGGTGCCTGAATGGCGGCACCTGCACGGATGACCGGTGCCAGTGCCAGAAGGGCTACGTGGGAACATACTGTGGGCAGCGTAAGTCACGGCTCTGCTGAATCTGAAACAAAGCACCACACAAGTCCCCTAATTTCACCTTCTTTTGCTATGTAGAGTAGGAATTTGAGGAAGTAGAATGAAATGTCTGTGAGAAATTTAATGCTGTTTTGGGGCAGAGCGTTTAGCTAAAAGTCAGCTCATGCATGAAGTGCATTTGTATTCTACAGAGTTCAAATTAAGGATTGAAATCGCCAAGTATTTTGGGGGGAAGTCTTTGGGAGCAATGGCCCTATATGTCCCACTCTCCTTTTCTTACCAGGTGATCACTAATCTTTCATTCTCTTTGAAGTTTCTGCTTCTCTGAGAAATAGCCTAGCATTTTTTTCCTGTCTTCTGCTTGACTAAGGAAAAAGATTAAATAGAGTCCAAACTTTTGGGTACCTTTCTGGTTTGGCAGACAAGCTAGAAAGTCAATTATTGGCACAGCTCTACCTATCGCAGCAAAGTGTTTACAAGCTATACAGATTCAGCAAACAGTAAAAATCACTAAAGGCTGCAGGGATGAACAAAGACTTCGAGTGTATTCTGAGGCCAGCTGGCTACTAATTAGCTGAGAAATTAATTGCTGAAGGTAGTGTGAAGGAACTAGAGACAAACAAAAGCCAGCTAGTCTAATAGCAGTTAGACTGAATAGTGTGGAAGAACATCCTTTTGTCTTAGTTGTTTTTGCAAATGCTGGGGACAAAGCTTGTTTTTGCTTTAGTTCTATCTAGATACAGTTCTGTAAAATGTTAGGTAATAATTGTAATCCTAAAATGTGACCCTAGTCACAGGTAGATTTACTTTTAAGCAATGTTGGCCCCTTCCTGCTTATTTTAAAGTATTGGGTCAACACCTGAATGCTCTCAGATGTGGCATATCTCCAGTGAATAAATGAAAAGAGGGTTGACTTTTCAAGCAGTGGCCCTAAAGCAATCCAGAAAATCTGATCTGGAGACTGGTTTCAGTGTATAGAGTAGTTAAAATTTCAAGTAAGGTTGAGTACTTGTCTTCTAAACAGGGTATGAAATAAATGCCTGAAAAATTTAAATATGTCTTTATATTTCTTTTTTCTAAAACGTAGTTGTGTTGTAAAACTCCTGAAGTTAGTTGTCTCACTGACATATCACTGTTCAGTAGTGTAACACTTGCCGATAAATGTCTTCATTCTGTGCACAAGATACATATTCTCAGTAAAAATAATTTCAGTTTTCTAGTTCTTGATAGGAACTAAGGTTTTAGCACATTTCCATGTAACAGCATACTTTGTGTTCCCCATTGTGGTATAGGAGGCCTGTGTATATTTTTTTTTCAGTTTGAAATACTTACTAGTTTTCTGAGATTCTTTGCACTGGATACTTAAGTATATTACAAATGTCATCTTCCAACTTGGTAGACCTGGATAGGAAGGCAGCTTGGAGACTTCTGGACCAAAATCTCTTTGCTGTTGTTCAGGGCCACTTAAAAATAACAGGGCTGTCCTTTAAGGTGAAATATTTCATTTTGGAACACATGCAAGTTCTGAAAAAGGTTGTAATCTTGGAAATTGTGAGCCTGAAAGAATGAACCTGAAAGCAGAATTAGTTTCTTTCAGACTGAGATTTCACTGCTTTGGTTGTCATTCACAGCATTGATAAAAAGCATAAGTGCATGCTCCAAAGTTCCACAACTGTAAAGTGCCTTCTCCATCTATGTATACTGTGGATTTATAGCCCCCAAAAACAATTTTATTGCTTGTTGGGGTCTTGTGTGAAACAGTTTTTGAAGTTACTTAAAGATGAGTTAAATCAGCAATTCTTTTCCTGTTCTCTAAACATCACTTATTCTGCCAACAGTGTTGACTGAGAACTGGGTTATCTATCTCTCAGACTTCCCAAGCCTCCTTTAATGAAGTCTTTGTTGCTGTTGTGACTGAACAGCACAACTTAATATGCTTAAAACCCCTCAAATTAGTTGATTTTTTTTTTTTTTTTCTTTTTATCTGGTAACTTCAGTGATGGTTTTAAGTTTTTGCCATTAGTGACTAGAGCTGTGCAAGTATTTAAAAATATCCATAAATTAAACTTGTGCTAAGAAGCTGTGCTGAATATGATTCATTAAGCAGCTGTTTGCAATTAGCATTCAACAGGTGCTAATATAATTTGTGCTAACGGAATTTGACTTGAACAATCATTATTGGTGGTGATGATGGGTAGGAAGTTTGATCTTCAAGTCCAGAAAGACTTAGAGCAGCTGAGAGGCAACCCTGCCCCCTTTTTAAATACTGCATGTGGTAGTCTTTGAAGTATCATTACTATAATATTTAAAACATCTTCTTCTTGTTGTTGTTAATTAAAGCTGTCTGTGAAAATGGCTGCCAAAATGGAGGACGGTGTATTGGACCTAATCGCTGTGCATGTGTCTACGGATTTACTGGCCCTCAGTGTGAAAGAGGTAAAAGAAATAAATAAGGAAGGAAATTATGAGTGGTTTTATCCAACAATACAGTATGTACGTATTTTATGTTGTGTATTTTCTGGCTGAGCTTCCAGTAAACCATATATTATTTACAATTTTAGAAAGTGTCTTCCTTTTCAGTATAGTAGCCACGGTTCAGACTGGCAAGTACAAAGCTGCCACAATTGTCTGGAATTCAGGCTAATTTGAGCTGCTTATTTTGTTCACGTAATAGTTAAAACATGAACTCTCAGCTACATGAAATAACTACAGCAAAATTGCTGGTGATGTTAGAATTGCATTAGTGTAAGTAACTGAAGGATTGTTTTTTCTTTTGTAAGAGGCACTTCGGAAGTTATTTAATCTGGTTAGTTCTATCCCATAGAAAAAAGTCAGAGATGGAGTGAAAAAATGACCAACTACTGTAACACTGAGATCAGTTCCTAAACTCATCCTTATTCAAGAAAACGTCTTGGACTTGGCTTAACTTACTTTTTTTTTCATGATCTGGGGACTCAACAAGGATTTTGTTTTAAAATTTTATGGAGAAATCTCTCATCCTTCTTTTACAGGCTTAGATATACTGGCAGAGTCAGTTTTAGTGATGCCGAACAAAACATTTTTAGGATTACTCTATGTAATCAGCACACAAATAATTAATGCACTAAGTTCATATATCAAGGTTTAGAATAAACCTGCTTCTGCTTTCGGAAATCTATATGTCTAGCTTTTTAGTAAATCAGAGCATTGTTTGTATTTTGAAACCAAGACTGGAAATACAGTAATGTCGAATGGCTCACTGTTTGATATAATTGTAGAACCTATTCTGCATGTATCAGACCACTAAGTGTAACTCAAATAACTGTCTATTTAGAATGGATTTTTGACGAGTGGATATAGTGTGAGGATTGCTTATCAAAACAATAATGTACATCCTTTAATGTGAAGTTTAAGAATAATCAAAGGTGATACTGAAGAACTTAGCAGAAGTATTCTCTGTCTTAAAGTTGTTGTGTTTGTGAATACATCCTCTGATCCAAAAGGGGTGCTGAAGAACTGAGAATTCATAGCATAAAATCCTGAATATTAATATGCATTATTACCCTATTCCTTTAACGTATTTGAAAGATTGTCAGTACTAAAACTGGGAATCGAATCATTTGCATTAATAGAAAATAGAAAGTTACATTCTTAATTCACATTAGCAGTGGACAAGGTACCTACTCAAGCGGGTCATAGACTTCTTAGACTGATAAAATAATTTAAATTAGGAGGGACTTCCCCAGGCCATCTAGTTCAATACCTGCTAATCAGGTCAGCGTGCTCAGGTCCATATCCAGTTGGGTTTTGAACTCCAAGGATGGAGATTCCGCAACATCTCTGCACAACCTGTTACAGTATTTGATTGCTCTCATAATGGAAAAAAAAAAAAGAAATTCCCTAATAATCACAATTTTGCTTGTTCCAACTTGTATTTGTTGCCTCTTGTCTGGTTTCCGTGGGACTGCAAGAAGAGTCTGGCTTCAGTTTCTCTGTATCCTCTGAACAGGTAGTTACAGGCATCAATAAAGTCCCCTTGAGACCTTCACTTCTTGAGGCTGGGTGAACTCGGTTCCCTCAGCAGCCTTTCCAAACAGGACAAGTTCTCCAGCTCCCTGACCTATCTGGTGGCCTTCCCCTGGACGTTCTTCAGTATGTCCATTTCTTCCTTGTATTAGGAGTCTAAAGCTGGACACAGGATTCTCATACAATCTTACAAGGGCCAAATGGAGGTGGAGGACCACTTCCCTGGACTGGATGCTACACTTGTGCTGTTACAGCCCATGCAACTGGCCTTTTCTCCTGCAAGGGTACACTGCTGCTTCATCTTATCTACTAGGACCTTTTTCATAGCTGATTTGCAGACAGTTAACCTCTGGCCTATGTGATTCCATCAGGTGATTACATACCAGACATGAGACTTCTTTTGCTTTTGCTAAACTTCATGAGATAATGGTCTGCCCTTTTTTCTAAGCTCTCCAGATCACTGTGATTAGCAGCATTGCTCTCCATTATATTGACCGGTGCCACAAATTTGGCATTGCCCACAATATTGCTGAGAGCGTGCTCTTGTACCATCACCACATTGTTAATGGAGACAGTAAACAGTACTCATCCCTGAGGACCTGCAGTAGTTTCCTGGCCTCTCGTTGGGTTTTGCTCATCACAACCCTTTGAGCTGGAAGTCCAGCCAATTTTCCCTTCACCTTCTCTCTTGTTTGCCTGTTCAGCCTGTATCTCATGAACCACTCTGTGGGAGCCTGTCTCAAAAGCTTTCCCTCAAGTCAAGCAACATCCACTGCCCTCTCCTTGTCTGGGGCACCAGTGGCCTCAGGGTTGAAAGTGGTGGTGACATTTGTCCGTGGTATACCCATGCTGACTGGTCCCAAACACCTTCCTGCCCTTCATGTGTTTAGAAATGGCTTCTAAAGGGAATCCTGTGGAATTCTGTTTCAAATACAGCTCCAAAGTGATCAAAGCTGTATATATATTCTGAAAATGTTTTGCACTGTTTTCTTGTGTTTGTTGACTGTGAAATAGAAATAATTACTGGTAGATGAAAGAAATAACTGAACCAAATACTGAAAAAATAAGGAGTTTCTGTGTGCTATTCTAGACTGTTTTTGTGTACCCACTAGATGTCACAAGCAACAGAGAAATGTAAAGGATGAACTTGTTTCTTTGTCTCTAATTGCTTGTCACTTTTGTTCTTAAAACCAGATTTATGGACTTTGATTCATCACTGTTGGTTCAGGTTTTTGCTGGTACATGTTATATCTAGCCCGTTTTCTGTAGTTGCTTCTTACAAACCAAGAGCAAGGACTCAAATGTTTTTATATTTTGCTTAATGGGGAAACAGGAAGCATTATTTTACTAAAAACCTCTTAATATTTAGCCATTTTAAAAAAATATATCTTTGTAGAATGTATACCTACCTTCTAGCTAAAATAAGAGAATAACAGTCTTTCAGCTTAGGATGAATTTTCAAGGGACTGGACAATGCTAGGTTGCTTTATAGTTTGAACTTAGTTCATGGAGCTTACACTTGTCCAAATTCAACTGCTTAAGCTATGCATTCAAGATGGATGATAGTTACAGATGAACTGTAACATGACAGAATTGTATTTTTTTTTTTTAAATTGGTTGCATTCAGACTTTTTTTATTTAGTGCCAGACAACTTGGTAAGCGTGCTTTCTGTCCCAGATAGTAGCAGTCTTTCCTGCTTAAGATCTGTTTCTATTCTCTGACTAGATTCAGGACTGTGGAATCATGTTAATACATATGACAGGCTTCAGCTGTAATGGTGGTTCAGAGTTTTTTAATAACAGTGCTTATACTTGAAATCAGTTGACTTACACATAGATCCTGGAATCTTTTAAGTATTGTAACTTAACCTTTGGGGTGATGAAACTACTGAAAGTTGCTTTTTTACTATTCATTTTGAAGTGCTAAACTGCAGAATTCAAGCCACATAAAGGAATTAAACACTAGTATTTTGGCATCCATATTTCTTGGCCGTCCTTGAAAGTCTTAACCTTTCTATGTGTAGAATGCTATTGTTACATGACATTTAATTTACATTACATGGTTATTTGGAAATGAGTTATTATAATTAAAAGTTTACATTCTCTTACCTGAAATTTGAGAGCCAAGTTTTCTTCTATCACTGTCACAAAACAATAACATAAATTTAGTGTATATAATTGCATATATAATTATTATATCTAATATCATACTCTTTTAAAGCAGTGGACAGGGCTAAGTGAAATGTCACCTAATCTCTTATCTTGGAGTTTATTAGATTTTCCCATATTCAAAAAAAAGAAGTTGCTACTAATTTATTGCTCAAGTTTTCTCATGTAGCCTATCTTGGTAAAGACTGTAGAAAGTCTCAAGAGTAGTAACTGTAAATACTATATTTTTTGTGCTTTAAATGAGCTGGAGTTCATGGAAAGAACTGTAAATGCTACCTTAAATGCCTGTTCTGTTCAACAGTAATTTGTAATTTATGCTTTTAACCTAGTAAGTTTATGCTTTCCAACAAAAAGCAAAAGGCAATGATTTCTTCATCTGTTGGTTGCAATAGTTGTCTGTAATACTTTACAGTAAGAAATGCTTCTGTACTTTAAAATTAAACTGAGTTTAGCAGCGGTTTATAACTCCGTAACTATAATTTTGTAATTTAATGTTACGTGAACTTCCGTTGCAAATAACATCAGAGTTGTAAGATATTTTTGTCATTTCTTTTACTTGGGTGTGTTTCAAATGCATACTATTTATTGTTCTGTAAATTAAGTTATTTTAAATTAGGTATTTTCTTCCTAATATAGAACATATGTAGCTTTCCTTCGAATTGGCCTCCCAGCCTCAGTTATATGATAAAACGTGACTGCTTGTTCAGCTATCTGGGCTCTGAGCAGACTAATTTCCGGGCTGGAGACAGGAGGCTGAGTAACTAATGACTAGCATGATTACAGTATTTAACTTGAGACTTGCTGCTGGGCTAACAAGAAGGCAGTACCTGTTTGGGAGCTTGTGCCTTACTTTCTAATATATACAGTGACCTTTTATATTTCCTATCAAAGGTTGTTCTTTTGGTCAGCTTCTTGCCTCTCATTTGTAAACACACAGGTTTTGAGTATTTGATTTTGTCTGTTTTGTTGTGGGGCTTTTTTTAATGAAAAAAAAAGATGTTGAAATTTTGCTGTTGAATTTTTCCCAGGGCAAAATAATTGAGAGGGAAAAAAAAAAAGAGACCTCATCCTCTATTGTACACATAAAGGCAGCTTTTTTCTATCATGACTAGCTCCTTTGGTTTCTCAAGACTGTCTGAAGGAATTATATTTGTATTACTGCCCATGGACTGTGTGTTTTTTAGTTGATGATCTACAGAGGTATGTGGCTGTAGGAAGGCAGTGATATTTTCTTCCTTCTTTGTCATGGGTTAAAAGGAGGAAGAAATGGTGGGAAAGGAGAGTCCTCTCAGTGATCTAAGTTTGCCTTCTGTTGTAGAAGGAGAAAGAAGAGTGCTTACTTACTCTGGACTTAAGTGGCTTATAGTGGAAGGCAAAAGAGTTTGGACCAAGTAGAATTGCATAGCTTGGCAAGAATATCTGTTAGAAGAAGGGAGTGGATTTCAGATAAAGCTATAAAGCTTGGCCAGGTCAGAAAAAAGGAAGAAGGAAGAACTATAATAGTTCATGTAGCATGAGAACTTCTGGAAGTGGGGAGCTTTTAGGGCGTTCTCAGGAAAATTGTTGCTGTTGTGTCATTGTCCAATGCATTTGTTACACCTCGTGTTGCCAGTGCAAGTGTCTGGACACTTTCGCTGACTATTTGAATTTTGGATTTCCTGCCTGTCAAAGAAGATGCAGTGCAGTGAACTGTGAATCCTGCTGGTTCTTGCTGGGTTAATGGTAAGACTTTGCATAGACACAGCCAGGTAGTCCATAGAAACCCTCCTCTGTGCAAGGCAGCAATTCTAATACCCGTTCTGCAGTGCCTACAAGAACTTGGCCCATGCAATTGAAGAGTCCTAGGAGGGACAGCAACAGAGAACACGAAGAGTCAGAGGACAGTGGAAAAGGTGTGAGGTAGAGGATATAATTGAAATAGAGGTTAATTTTGTGGGGTAGAAGAGCGTTCATCTAACATTATATTTGAGATCAGCTACCTTCACCTGGCTGTCCCAACAGGAAAATAGTCAGTGAGGATCTTATGTCTAAGGACAATGGAAGAAAAGCAAATAAAATAAAATAAATGTTTTCTTCAAGCTGGGCAGAGGATGAAGAAGCTAATCAATGGCCTAAAGAAAGGGGTAGGAGGAATTATAAAGCATTCTCAGTGGAAGTGTTATTAGTATATATTAACTGAGGCAAAAGGGAAAAGAACAAAGAAAACGCCTGGAGTTGTGCTGAAGAAATTGATGGGCATGTAAGAGTTACAGAGATATTTTTGAATAATAAATATGAATAAAACTGAGCTTATAGAGCAAACTGACACAATTTTATGTAGGGCTCAATACTTCTTAAATATAGTTTTAGTATAAAGAAAATGTACAATTCATATTTAGTCTGTACTGCCACTGAAGATGCTTGTGTGCTTATGTGACAGTGATTAGGTATAAATGAAGCAAGGAGGGAATGCAATTCTTTAAGGAACTACTCTTTCCTCTGACAGGTGTTCAAAAATTCTTTTAACTTTATACAGCTTTTGCATATCTGTTGATAATGGCAGTAACATGAGGAGTGAAAACTTTTGGGGGATGTATTCAGATCTTGTATATTTGGTCTTACTCCTGATGGAACTTCTTGCCTTGCAGGCCATGGTAGGTTATGTTCTAGAGCTTTCCTGTTTGCCAGCTGCGCCATACTGCTGCACAGGTGATTATAAAAAGATCTGTACTTTTTCTCAGGTTGTGTGGTTTATTTTGTCTGTCGCCCAAGGATTGTAAACTTTGCTGAGGTGCTTTAAAGCAAAAATGCCCTCTTGATCGGGAGTTCTTCTCTTTTTTCTAGGAGTTCTGAGAATGTTACTCTCTGATTTTGCTGGGTTTTGCTTTATGATGGCTACTATTTGCCTGAACTGAAATAGAAGTTCTTTGTGTGGTATAGGATGTGGGGGTGTGTAAGTGGGTGCCCATTTGATTCTGAAGAGCTAACTGGACAAAGGAAGTATTATTATTCTCTTCCCTGCCCCCAAGACAGGGTGAGGCATGTAAGGGTATTCCTTGTTGAAGGCTGAGGAGGGAAGCTTCAGCAGACTTAGCAAACACCCAAATATCCTGAGTTTCAGTATGAGGCTTTAACTAGGGGGGTCATCCTGCCTATTTTTTTAAGGTGGTGTGAGATTGTTGAATTTTGCATGCTCTAGGAGTATGAATTAAATTGCAGAACATTTTAGGGGAAGACAGGAAGGCAATAAGATTAAATTAAAAATAATTACTAAGTGCTGCTCTTAGACATCAGCCAGCATTCTAGCATTCTTCTTTTCTTCTTGACACAGTGCCATGTGTCCTGGTGTCTTTTTATTTTTAATTTTTTTTTCCTAGTATGCCATGAGTGGAATCTTCATGAATCTTCCTAAAATTTTAATTTTCACCATGTGAAAATTTCCTACTTAGTTTACTTTCTAAATAAAGTAAACTTTTCCACACATATTGGAAGGAAGTTGCCACAGTGGTGGTATTATTTTGAAAAAATATTCAGTTTCAAATAAAAAAGTACACCTCTAATTTCACTTGGGGTGAATAAGAGAGAACAATTGCAAATACCTGCAGCAATAAGAGGTAAAATTTGGTCTGATGGGTAAGTACCCGATTCAGAAAAATAGGTTAGATTATCTGTGTTAGAAGAGCCTGCTAGTTATTTTCATTGTTTGAGACTGGAGGTATCTATAATAGAGGCAATTAAGTACAGTCCCGGTTTGGAGAACTCCCTTTCCTTCCTTCTAAAGTTTCAGACCTGTGGATTTTTGCATACATCAGTTTTTGACAGACTACAATAGTTCTGAAGGCTGCATTCAGAAAGCTGCTTTAATGCTCTCAGATATCAGTAGCTACTAGGATTACAAGACTGTGGCACTACTTTACCTGGTTTTGCCACCCATTGGTTCTTTCCAATAACAAAGTTTTCAGACCTTCCTTCCTTTGCCTTTCACAAACTGACAAATACCTGTCTAAAGCATTAAAAACCCCACAAGATGTCTACAGAGTTTATATTTCTTTATTGTTTGCAGGTATCTGAAAATTTCTGTCTTCTAACTGCGCACACGATTTAACATTTTGCAGTTTTTAAATAAAGACACAATGCTGAAAATTACAGTAATGATTAAGAAAGTAGTGTAACCTCAGTCAGTGTCTTTCTCATTTCCCTCTTTTCCTTTCTTTGGGTTCTTCAGGATGTGATGATGAGTATTCCCTATTTCTAGGGAAATAGGTGTGCTAATAATATATAGCACATACTTGTAAGTTACTTGAGTAATTCTCATTATTCATGTGAGTGTAGTACATTCTGTCTCTGAATGCTGAAGACCAAAGCTGTTTGTGCTGTTTGGGACAGAAATGATCACATTAGCAGACTCAGGGAGTCTGAACCTATAGTTCACAGATGCAATGGCAGCACAATCATTTAGCTAAGAGCAGTCAAAGTGCCATTGTATTAATCAACTGAACAGAGAAACTGGTCTGGACTGCTCCTGACGCCTTTTTTTACACGAGAAGAGGGAAGGATGTTTAAGCTGAATGGGTTCCTTCCTGGAAAGCCAACAGTATTAGGGAACTGTGCCTTTTAAAAGACTATGGTGTGACTGGAAAATCAGTTCCTTCCTTTCCTGGTGTGGAGAAATCAAACCTTGCAGAAGCAGAGGACTCTGGACATCCTTAGTTCTGAATGTCTTCTGAACAGCACAATTCATTGGCACTTGGCTCTGCCCAATTCCAAATTCCAAAAACGTTGAGTGTAGAATAGTTACAAGTTCCTCTAGAGCTGAAACTGGGGAGGAAAAAAGAGAAAAAGAGGAAAAAAAAAACAAAACACCCTGAAATTTGAGTGACACAGTTTCTATCCACAAACTGTAAACACCAGCAAAAGAAAAAGGTAAAAATCCTTCAATGAAGCAGCCTTGTTACTTTTTACTGTAGCTGGTTTTGAAGCACTTAATCTTTACTGCTTTTCAGGTAGTTCAAACATATGACAGATAAGTATTAAAGTGTCACAGGTGTGGGATTATTACACTTTCTGTTAGAAGGCATAAAACTAGGCCTGCAAAGGGCAGGTGAAAATACAGATTTGAATAACCTCTTCCAAGGACTAGAGAATTTTCACTGGACTGCAATGGAGCTTTCTTGCAACTCAGTTTCAGGGGAGGCTTCTCCACCTCAGGGTTTAAAAGGCAAGCACAGTAGCTACGCTCCTCCAAGCTGAAATGAGTGAAAGAACTAGCAGGATTGTTCTACTCTATACTAAGGGCAAATAGATATATTTTCTTCATATACATATCTTTTAAAATCTATATTTGGAAAGTGCTGTTTTCTATTACTTACAGGAGGAACAAGTCCAGGAAAGCATAAAATACTGGGGTTTTATGTGCCAGGTAGGACTTAGACTGGATTATGTTCTGCATCTAGAGATTGTTCACTGAAAAGTAAAACAAGTAATAGAGAGCAATGGTCCAAAATCATGAGTGGGGAACATGTTGCCGAGGAGAGAGAAGATGATGTCTTTGGAAAATTCTATTTAGTCTTATCTCTTTCTTTCCTCAGTGAAATTTTTACTCTGTCAAATATACTATATTGTGAGTNTTTTTTTTTTTTTTTTTTTCTTCTAATTAATTCACTGTTGGCCATGATGGCTCTCTTAGTTTCAGAAGAAAAAATTATTTCATCAGAAAATTGAGAAAAATTATAAATTTGATACAACTAATTAATTTGTAATATATCCAGAAAAAAACAACAACAACAAAACAAACAAAAAACCCTGACGATATCTGCAGCATATCTAGTTAAATTAGAGATGACAAGGAAATTCAGACACTTGTCAGCAGGCATTGTCTTTAACAATGAAAGTGCAAAGTCCCCTAAAATATTTGAGTGAATAGGAAAGTTTGTTGTCAAATTCAGCAAGAGCTAATATTTTGTATTACTCATGCAGGCATTGCATGTAAATTTTAATATTGGAAAAAAACAGACATATCTTAAAGAATCCAGTTGTGAAGTACTGTAAAAATAAGGAAAAAAAATAATAATTAATAATTTGCTTTTGTGTGGAATGTATTAGGACAGATCAGACAGATTTACCGATAAACTTACAGATACTGTGTTAGAGGAGGCTGGAGAGATCCTCTGGAAAAAGTCAGGAACCTTGAAAGTTGTTTATTTCTATAATGTTAACAAGTGTTTGGCGTTGTGTTCAGTTTCTCTATTGCTTATAAGTACTTGTGTAAAACTTGAAAAACCTTTAAAAATTTTACCCATAAAAAGATCCTGCTGAGGTATAATTTGAAACAGTTTTCATGGTGTATATAAGAACGTTCAATGAATGAAAAGGAGCTCTTGAAGACAGAATTTTTATACATTAATTCCTCTTTTATTCATTTATACACTTATATAACTTTACATAAGTTTTATACATTTATTCCTCTTCTTGGAGAGGAAGTCACAGCGTATAGGAGAGCTGTCATACAAAATTAGAACAAAGGGGCAGTCTAGGCTAGGATCCCATCACTGCCAGTAACCAGTTTAACAGGAAAAGTGGCATTTCCCCTAATATTTTCCTAGAGTTGAGTAACTTTGTGGCTAGCGACTTTTCTGAACAAGTAGCATTGTAATAGTTGTAACACTTTGTCATTCACTTTTCTGTGGTGCTTGTGAGCAGCTTTGTTTGTCCCTTTCCTCACTCCTGTGATCACTTAGGAATATGTGAATCGGTGTGTGTCCCAGCATTTCTCCTGGTGTGAAAATTAGTCACATATTCCCCATTTCCTCTTTCTTGTTGCTTACCTGCATAAAGAACTCTCATGTTTTGTGCCTTGTCTTCTTGAAGAGACACTGTATCTGCTTGCACCTAATAGAAGTGTTGATTCATTAAGGAGCTACACTAGGTACATGGGGTCTGATTTTTCTTTCACAAAAGCCACATTATACATATGTACATACATACATAAAATCATCTAGGTTGGAAGGGACCTTTAAGATCAAGTCCAACCATTAACCAAAACCAGCACTAAACCATGTCCCTAAGCACTACATCTACCCACCTTCAAACATCTCCAAGGATGGCAATTCTACCACTTCGCTGGGTAGCCTGTTTCAGTGCCCGATTACCCCTTCTGTGAGGAAATTTTTCCTAATTCCCATCCTAAACCTCCTCTGGTGCGACATGAGGTCATTTCCTATTGTCCTATCACATGTTACTTGGGAGAGGAGACCAACCCTCCTCTCTACAACCTTCTTTCATGTAATTGAGGGGGAGAGAAGGTTACTGTTCCATCATGCTATACTTATCAGTATTCCTACACCAGAAGATCAGCTGTTGAAAAAAGGAGATTTATGGCATACTTTTTGACACTGAATGTTTTTTAAATTCTGATTGATGTGGAAATGGGTTTAGAAATGGAAACTACAGGAGTTCTGCCATTTTTGGTGTGTGGGTTTTTTGGTGGCTTTTTTGTTTTGTTTTCTTTTTTTAAAAGCAAAGACACATGAATTTCTGTAAACTTGGTAATAAAGTTGAGCTCTGGCTCTGTGGGATCTCTATCTTCCTTTTACTCTCTGACTTAGTCTTCTTCATTGGCTTATGTTAATCATTTGGTTTTTAAACTTGGGTCACAGATTCTTTGTATAGAAACAATCTTCTGGATAATGTTACGCTTCCTCCAGTTCTTCTATATCACATTTTGTTCTTAATATCAAGTTTTGTCAAGTTTTGAAAGAAGTCTTTAAAGTCCTTTAACTATCCATAGAGTACAGCATTAAATGCAAGAACAAGATTTTCACTCTTTTCCAATCTAAGTTTCATGACAGCATCCAGAAAAAGCAGTTGTTGCAAATATGGGAACTGGGCAAATGCTGTCAGTCCAAAGATCCATTGCCTTGGACTCATCCTTCACTTATATGTGCCAAGGCTTCAAAGATGAAAACCCATGGGTCAAGATAAAGCAAGTTTGATAGGTGAAGCACAGTGGTCCACCAAGTAAAGGAAAATAAGGAATTTATTGACTACTGCCCATTGGTAGGTAGCTGTTAAGCAGAGTCTCAGCGTGTGTAGCAGTTCCTTGATAAGACAGACACCATAGCCACAAAGCTCCACCCTTCCTCTTCCTTTCCCCTGCTTTTTGTGCTCTGCTTGGAGTCATATGGTATGGAATTTCCATCTGGTCAGCCAGGATCCATTCCCAACCTCTTGACCAACTGCAGCCTCCTCGCTGGGGAAAGCTGAGGGAGAAAAGGATAAAGAAAGAAAACCTTGACAATGTGTACTGCTCAGATATGTCCAAAACACCGGTACATTCCCAACACTGTTTTAGTCACAGATCCGAAACATGGCATTTTTACCTTCTGCTGTGAAGAAAATTAACTCCATTCCAGCCAGAGCCAGTACACCTCCACCAAAATCTCTAAGACCATATAGATTTACACTGGACTTTTTATTTAAGAAGATAAAGGAGTGGATAGGAATTTTACAAACTTTGACTTATATTGAAATTCACATTAATTTTTGGAATTAAAATAAAATTAAAAATTTAATCATTGGGGCAGCAAATTGAAAATAAACCATAATGCTGTCACTATAGAATGGATCTTGCTGAAGTTTTGTGAAATAGTTTTGTATTAATCTGTTGTGATAAGTGCTGATGTCCTGGATTGTTTGTCTTTAGTTCACAGTTTCAGCTTATGTCATAACTACAAATCCAATAGTGTTGTGTGAATGATTTATCCTAGATTTATATGCAAAATGAATCCTTGAAGTGGGGGTTGCATGTGTAAACTTTTTTATTTTAGTTATTACCATATGCACTGATTTTTTTTATAAAAGCAGATAAGAAAATAGTGAGAAAAGCAGCTGTTCTGACAATAGTGCAATAGTGGCATTTTACATATTTTTACAAGTTTCAAGGTGATGAGGTGATATTGGTCCTGTTCTCTTTCTTCTAACTTCCAGAGCCTCCAAAACCTCTTCTGGGTTTTGTTATACCCAGGATATTTCATAATAATGTGTCTAAATGATCTGGTGAACATTTATTGCGGATGGCTCAACTTTAATAATTAAAAAGTTGATTGTTCTATGACCTATCAACGCATTTTGTAGATTCTAGATATTTATGTGTAACAGCACTGAAGAGTCATAAGCCTTCTTGTTCTTTTGGCATACCAAAATTACGTGATATTCTTTGCCCTAAGTGAATGTTTGTCACCATTTTGATGTGTGGCCATAATGCCAAAGTGGTCTTACATCAATATAGGAAAGGTATTATCAATATAGGAAATGTATGAATAATTCAAGAGACTTGTTTCAATGGATATAAACTAATATGAGTAGAAACACATTTTGATTCACTGTGTTCTTATAGACTCATGGGTGCTGCTCTGACGTGGCATCTGTATGTTTGCAAATGATTCCTGCTATGTAAAGAATGTAATTTTTTAACCTGAAAAGTTGCATTTCCTCTTTCTTTTCCAAAAAGTCATCCAACCCATGAAACAAGAAGAATGCCATATTACCAGTTGCATAGCACAAGAACAAATCAGTGTGTATATATACGCTAAGATTAAAATCCTTTGAAAGGATTTCCTTCACGATTCATAGAGTCCTAGAAATCATTAGTATAATTTGAAAAACAGTTGAAGAATTCACTACATTGTGGTGTTATCTGAGAAGAAGCAAGAACATGGCCAAAACAAAACAACGTTGAACAAAGCATGTAACTGGCAAATATTTTATCAAAATTATGGAAAGGAATGTTTGGCAGGAAAGAAATTTGCCATGAGTCTTTTGGGAGGACAGAGTTTTTTCCTCTATAGAAGCTGCAGGCTCAGACTAGTTTGCTCTGCAATTCCCCCCAAAGAGCCAGTGAAAGTTCTGGTGGTCTGGAATTTCTGGTTGTTCTACATGCAATGGAGGCAGGGTGTCGCCTGCTCACGTTTCTTAGTTAAGAAATGATAGATTGATATAGATGACAAATACCTTTCTTTCCATACAATGGAAATCAAAGTGCTAGCAGAAATCTTAAAATAGCCCAACTTTTTAGCAGTAACCAAGTTTATTACTATACAATGTGATTTAATTGCAACTGATACTTAGCTTATATGTTATTGGAGTAATAGGAAGTATGTTTCTAGTATAGGTATGACTTTTCATGGTCTAGTAAAGGTAGAAGAAAATGATAACGTTTTCAGGTGAATGCCTCCTTAGGAGCACGGTTTTGTAAAAGCCTGTTGCTGACCTTTCATTAGATGACTCTTTATAGGGAAGATTCTTCGTTATTTAATTACTACCTTAAATTAACCAACTAACAGCCAGTAATATGCAGTGTTCAAAGCATGAAGATGTCAAAAGAAGAGCAATGGAAAGGCAGTGGAAATACCAGAATAAGTGGGAGCTGAAATATCCCTTATGAATCAATGAGCTGTTGAAAACAGTGGATGGAAAGCAGTCAGGGATGAAACTGAATAGAATAAAAGCAACATCGGTAAATGGTAAAACCTGTATCAGACAGGAATTGAAAAAGAACATTTTGATGAGCCCCATGGAAAACAAAGACATTAGTGCTTCAGGTCAGTTCATATCCAGGTTTCAACATACTGTCAGTTCACAGTGGTGGAGCTGTGCCCCCTGTAACACTATCAGCACATTTGAAAAAGCTGTAGTAAGTTACTGGCTGGAAGTCTTGACATGCTGCTAAACTCACTGAGGTGTTAAAAGCTGTGCAACAAGGATTTTGGATACATTTCAGAAAAAGCAGGAGGGATATCACTAGGACCAGTTCTTACCGATCTTAGTATTGTAAAGTGGAAAAAAAAATCCTTCTAAAGGAAACATTGCTAGAGAACTAAGGGCACAAGTCTCTTTGCTTTTCTATGAATCTTCAGCTGCTCTGTGTGCCCCAGTAAGGACAAAGTACACTCACCTCAGTGTACGGCTTTGTGGGTCTTTTAGTGTCTTTGTGGGTTTTGCTATTCTGGTTTGAAATCTCTTTTTCAAAAAAGTTAAGTGTTGTTGACTACCGATTTGCCAGATTATTGGGCAAATTGCTATTGTGAAGACTTTGTCATCTTCAGGTTAAGATAACATTTCCTGAGGACTGTATGCAGAATTTCCTCATATGCACACAGCTTTGTATTTTATGTGAGCTTCGAGCTGATTTTCAAGTAGTATATGGCATACATTATGTGTCCTAAACAAATGTATGATGACAAATGATTCTCTCATTCCAGTCAGTGGCTTCATAAACATGGTGCTCTATTCTTAATCAGGGCTGAGGAGGGATAGAAAATTTTGCAGTCTGATGACCATGTATTTTTTCTTCTCTGCTTTTTCTCTTCTCTGATTTTTAAATGTTGGGAGGCAGGTGTGTAATACTGTTTTAATGTGAATCAGCATTACAGCAGCTAGCATTCTCTACCTAGAAAAGCCTATTTTACATCTGTCTCTCATTATACTGATTCTTAGCCTGCAAGCATCCAGTAAGATTAAGTGTCCTGATTTTTCAAAGGTGATGAACAACATTTCTCTTACTGACTTTGTTAGGAGCTCCAGGTGCTTCTTGGAAATGAGGCTTTAATATAACTAACAGGCTTGCAAAGCACCTCCAATTCATTGTGCTTTCTATAAATGCAACTTATCAAGGAAAAATATGTTTATAGCTGATGTCACCAGACCTTCTTTTCGCACCTTAAAAATGTCAGATTAAATTTTTCTCATGCAAGAATCTTTCTGTTGTCTTCCTCTGTGTGTGTATATATATATAAAAATTTACTGGAGTTCTTTGTTTTTTTTTTCTGCCTCGGGAATCATATAACTTCATTTCTGTTAGTATATTTTAGAGAATATAGTATAAAAGTTATTTAAACAACAGATTTTCACATTAGTTAAGCAAAAATTTTTCTAACCAAACAACTTTTACTTCATTTTTAAGACAGTAACTGTTAAAGAATTAGAGTAGTTTTCTTCTGGTATAATTGTGGTTTAGAATTATTTTTTTATTAATTCCATTACACTCCAAAGGTGTAATTCTATTGCTTCGTAGTGTTTTGTTTTTATAGTTCCTTTCTGTCTCTGTTGCCAGTTCTCTGCCTAAAGTTACTCTGCTTATTGTCTAAATCAAACATAAAAGTTTCAAAAACTGCAGTGAACTGAACCAAAAGCACAGTTAGTTGTGATGCTTGCGCATTTATAATATGTAACACCATAACAAACACATTTTTTGAATGTGTTCATATATAGTTAGGATTTTGTGGGTACCTTAAAATGCAGTTGTATGGTGGATTTCATGTGGCCCCTGCTCATACTTCACTTTTAGAGGGAAAAAACAAACACAGGAAAATGCATAGAATGGATTAAGAGAAGAAGGAGTGGGGACTGCCTATAAAGTCAAAGAGACCTAACGCAGAAACTTGTAACAAATCCAGCTTTATTGAAACGTAGTGGAAAGATTTCTGTTCATTTCACTTGGGTTAACTAAGGCCTCCCAAGGAGGAAAGGAAAAGCCCTTGAACACATGGGATAGGGTTTTGCTTCTGTGTTGGTTTCTAATAACCTCTGAAAATACAGCAACATACAGGCATTAATTGGGCATACTCGGAGAGATGCTCTCTGAAGGAAGGGCTGGAGGGAAAAGACACCTCTCACCAGACTGGTTTACATAATTAAACAACCCAGACAAATTGTGAGTTGTTTCAGGTGTGATAAGGTGTCAGAGATCCCATTTACTTTTCCATTTTTCTTCAGCGGCTTCAGTTTCCTCTAATAAAAGAGCTCACCTTTCTGTATACATTTTAGGTAAAACTATGTGTCTAAACTGAAAAAGGTGTAGTAGTACAAATCCTTACAAGATATGTTTCTCGTCAAAACAGTCAAAGAGCCAACCCATCCTCATCAGCAAGTCTAATTTATTTTCAAAGACTGGAAATGAGAAGAAATTAAAATCTCATAATAATTAAACATAATAATAATAATATATA
>VZRU01017611.1:37507-123260 GCA_013398155.1 Pedionomus torquatus | reverse complement strand
AGTAAGAGGAAAATGATAGTGTGCTTAGAACTGACATGACAGCAGTACTGCTGGAAACTGGAATTTTGCTAAAAGCTGCAAACCCCACATAAATTGTTGAATTAAATATTTTTTTTCTTTTCTTCTTTCATTTAGAGCTGCTCTCCACCCCTTTTTAATTGCCATGTGTGTATTAAATTGCCTAATCCATCATAGGAGTTTGGGTGATGGAAAGTACTGCTTTGCAGCAGCTGGTCAGAAATGGTCATGTGGGACCAGTAGAACAGTAATAAAAACTCAACCTGAAAATGGAAGCTGTCAGCTGTATAAAAATGCTCAAGCCTTCATGAATATATTTAAAATAAATGTTAAAAACTTTTTTTACTACAATGGTCTTCTTCAGTATTACATATCAAAATAAATTTTATTAAAAAAGCATTGCTTCAGACAATGACCAAAGAACTCTCTGTGTATCTCAACTTTGAACTACCCATAATTTAAAATGTTTAAAAAACTTTGATGTTCCTTGTTTTCATTAATCATAAACTTAACTGGATTAAATTCTTGATTAAGTATTTGACACATAAGTTTTCTTAAAAAAAAAAAAAAAAAAAGTGGAAGAAGGAGGCTCAAACTTTACTGTTCAGGCTTCAGTTTATGTGAACTTTACTTAGTCTAACTAGTTGTACTGCCCATAGACTATTTTTTCCAGGAGAAATTAATAGCTTTGCCAAGTCTCTTCTATTTTCCAAGAGACTGGATCTTGTTTTCAGCCAGCAGTCTTTTTTTTCTGTAACTTGTTGGATGTCACCTTTGAAAAAAATGCTTTTTATTTATATCATGCCTGAATCAGTACAATTCATCTAACTTCGTGTTACCTTTGAAACCTCCCTTGTGGTGAACCCTCAGTGTTGGCAGCAGTCAAGCATTACTGCAAGAAGAACAATTTTCCATATTAGGATGATTGAAATATTGAAGGAAAAACAATTTTAGATAATCTTTAATAAAACAAACATACGAACCTTTGTAATGTTTAAATATCTTTTTGCATACTGTGACTTATGATCTGCAGATGTTGGAGTTGGACAAGAAGAATAATATTTGCATATGCATACATTTCAGATTCATGGTCTGAACTCAGGCACAACTATGAGTATTACCAACCCTTTCATGCTCAGATGAAAAGTTAATCAAAGAAAGCCCTGGTCTCCCATTTTTTGGAAGCACAAGGTCTGGGCAATGCTGTCATTTATACAGAATCAGTGGGAGAACAGGGTATGTCTTGCTTTTTCAGTCCTTCTGATGCTATGGTGGGAACCAGAGGATCAGAGGCATTTCCCGTTGCAGGAAGATGGAGCTCAAATATACATCGAGTTATTGAAACATTTTGATTTCACATTGAAAAGGGGAAAATTCAGATACAGCTACTTTGTAAAATCTCATTGGTAATCAAGGAGCAGGTGCTGCAGCAAGCAGTGAAAATAAGCTTGAAGTTTGTGGAGACCTCTGCATTTTGGTGGAAATTATGGGAAAATTTGCCACAGCATCCTCTCAGAGGTGTAATAAAGACAGTTGCTTCTCCAGCATGTTTTGTGTTGGAACATCTTCTAGTAAGGTGAATTTACCTTTAGACCTTTGCCAATGTAGACTTAATCTCTCTACTCCGTAGGTTCTCTGACATGGAGTCCAGTCTCTTGGACTTTCTCCCACTGTGCTAATTTTATTTTTGGAAGGGAATAAAGCTCCTGGTAACCCTAATAGCAGGTACTACTTTCCAGGATTCAAGTCCCATGTATTAGGTTGCCTATCTGATAACGCTGATGTACGAAACAGATTTTTGAGGTGTCATTAGTAATAAAAAGCTGTTTACTATACTTGAGCCTGCAAGGGAGGTGGTAGAAGTTGGAAGGACTTACTTCTTCATTAAAATTTTCTAAGTCATAATTATGGGAGACAGGTTCTGAAAAGTCCTTACTAAAGGCAAATTTGCATTGTAAGGAAGTGAAACAAGTTTATCAAAATTAGGTTTTGTCCTTTAATTGACAAGGGTGAGACTATATATCTCCGAGCTACTCTTTTCCTCACTTCTCATGTGGTTCATGCTGATCAACACACTTCATGTTTTCAGTATTTTTAGTAACAGAAGTACCAATAGTCAAAATAGCTTATAGTTAAAATTAATTACTTCCAGGTACATAGCTTTCTTATTAGTTATGGTTCTGTGGAATTTTGTTTAAATAAAAACTATGGAAGAGTCTTTACTAGAGAAGGAAGTACTCCTTCCTGCTAATCTTCCTGGCACTCACAGACATGAAGTACAGGCTTTGTGATAATATGCTGCTCCGACACTCCAGTCTACGTCCGTTTACCCTTCCAGAACTTTTACATAGGGTTTCTGTAAGTGCAGGAGACTGCCACTGTATCACAAATAGTACCGTTGGGCTTGACACAGAAACAATATTTTGGTATTGAGTTAAAATTTCAATCTGTTCTTTCCCATGAAAAGATACTTTCAAGTTTTCATATTCTTCCAGATAACTTGCAATAGACATTCACACATGTCTCTGGGCCCTTTTACTTTTTCTTCATGTCTCACCTTTTCTCTTTTCAGTTATCTGAGAACAGGCAAAATGTTCGTAGGCTGGAGTAGTTAGTTAACACAGTATGAAACCGGGGAGGCTAAGACTGTGACAAAATTCAGACAGAAATTGGATCCTTATATGTGTACCAAAATATTTTAATGTTTTGTCTCAAATAACAAGTGGTACTTGGGATGTTAAAGATTGTGCTTCAGGTTTTGAGCTAGTAGGTGTTAGGCACCAGGGGAAACTTCCTGAGGCAGACTGATTATCCCATGTCTACTTACAGCAGGCTTTTTACACCTTCATCTGAATCATCTGGTTTTGGCTAGCAGTATAGAAAGGAAAACAAAATAGATGGATATTGGACCATATCCAGCACTAGGATTCTTACATTTCTAATCCTTGCGGCGGGGTCCCTGTCAAATAGCTTTTTTAATTACAGATAGAATTATAATAGACTTATAATGTTTTTTTAAAGTAATTAATGGAGAAGATCCCAAACCCAATGGTAGTTGGATTTGTGGATTTGTGAATACAGAATGCACACTTCTATGAAAGAATAAAAAAGCCATAGTATTGTTAAAGTTAGAAGTCCAGTATGCTATATCCAGGCTTGGTTTTTTAATGTTGATGTCATGAACAAAGCACTTCATAATAAATTTAATTATATTAACAACTTGGATTGTTGATAAAGGTTGTCATTCTTCAAATCATGGTGCATATTGCATATGACCTTCTGAGGTTAAAAATATGAATAACACGTACATGCTGAAAATCACTTTCTTTCACCAAAGCAGTTACCCTTTCTAAGCAACAAATGATTTATAACATATGTTCTAACATATGTTCTTTCTGGCAAAACTTTTCCAGCAGTGATGCTGGGAAAGGAACAAATGAAGAAACACCTAACAATGAGACAAGAAAACCAGTATGGAAAAGTTGATTGATTCACAAACTCGGGGTTTTTAAGGTCAGATGGACCATTATAGTAATGTAGTCTGACTGACTGTAAAAAACATACCATGGAGTCTCGTCTCACATGGTAATTTCTGAATCAAATCCACAACTTCATTTGAAACTGCAGAGTATCTTCAGATGGCGTCTAGTTTTAGTATGTTTCCTTCCCGTAAGTAAAAATATTCTCTTTGACTAGAGGCCCTTATGTAAGCAGCTGTACTTCAGCCCCAGCATGCCTGCCTTCACTTCATGTGGTAAAATCTTATATTTTCCTCTTGGGATAAAAGACTAGCCACTACCCAGGCTCTTTACCTTTGGACTTCATTTTGGATAAACTGACTGGATAAAGGTGTTTAAAATTGATACATTTGTTATGGATAAAATTTTTAATTACACTATTATTTTAAAATATTAATATTACTAGAAAGGATGTTTCTGAAATGTTAATTTTTTCTTGTGTTNTCCTGTGCAAAAAAAATTTTTTATTTATGAATGTACTTGAATGTTTAATAATAGTGTTTGTTCTTCTACTGTTTAAGTTGCAGTAGTCAGATTTTTAGATGCCTGCCTGCAGACTTACACTGATGGAAGTTGTTTGATTATAGAACCTGAATATTGTCATTTATGCATTTTCTATTAACGCACAGGTAGGCATATTCGTATGGGTTTCCAGTGCACATGTTTCTTATTTCATATGCTGTATTAAGCAATGCTGGTATTGGTAGCACTCCTTCTTGTAGCTAACTCCCTCTTCCACAGACACTCTTTGTAAATCTGGTTCTATCCTCGAATCTCTCTTTCAAACATAGCCTCCAAACTGAACTTTTCATTACTAGTGCTGACAGAGTATACACATAATCATTTTAAGTCTTATGGGAGAGTGGTGGAACTCAAATGCAATTCACATCTGAAGTTTAAGTTCCAAGTTTAATCTTATCAGATTGAATTCCAGACTTCTTAATACAGAAGATATTTGGCCAGAATATTCCTAGGGGTCACCAGCCATTGAACAGAAGAATACATGATTTGTATTTCTACTCCTGCTGTAATTGCTTCATATTATCTGAAGACTGGCCCTATAAAAATGCATACCTCAGAGAACAGGTGCTACAAAAGCACAATACTGTCCAGCAAAGCTACTTATTTTATGAATAGGAATTCCAAACTGATCTTGGATGTCAAGATTATCAGTCGTGATGAACACAAGCTTTGGCAATTTTAGAGATGCATAGTCTTTATTTGATTTTAGTATAGGGGCCATGAAGAACTGGACTCTGTTTGAATGTATGGAGTAAGGTGTGCATGAGCAGCCATCATGCTGGTCATCATGCACATTCACTAGCACTCCAGGAACAGATCAATGCCTACCTGTGCTGATGCAGAATACAGCTTCAGAAGTAGGGCAGGATTTGGTATTCTGATACAGATCTGTGTGAATCCAGACATCACTGAATCCTAGAATAGTTTAGGTTGGAAGGGACCTTAAAGATCATCTTGTTCCAACCCCCCCCTGCAATGGGCAGGGACACTTTCCACTACAGCAGGTTGCTCAAAGCTCCATCCAGCCTGGCCTTGAACATTTCCATGGATGGGGGATCCATAACAACTTTGGGCTGCCTGTTCCAGCATCTCACCATCCTCAGAATGAGAAATTTCTTTCTGATACCCAATCTAAATCTACCCTTTTCCAATTTGAAGCCATTACCCCTTGTGCTGCCACTACATGCTCTTGTATAAAGTCCCTGCCCAGTTTTCTTGTAGGCTACCTTTAAGTACTGGAAGGCCACTATGAAGTCTTCCTCAAGCCTTCTCCAGGCTAAACAACCTCAACTCTCTCAGCCTATCTTCATAGGAAGGGTGCTCCAGCCCTCTGATTATCTTTGTGACCTTTGGTCTTATTCCAACAGGTCTATATGACTCTCATGTTGGGGGCTCCAGAGCTGGATGCAGTACTCCAGATGGGGTCTCATCAGAGTCGAGTAGAGGGGCAGAATCACCTCCTTCAACCTGCTATCTGTCTTTTGATGCAGTCCTGGATTCTGTTGACTTTCTGGGCTGTGAGAGCACATTGCTGGTGCATATTGTGCTTCTTATCCACCATTACCCTGAAGTCCTTCTCGTCAAGGCTGCTCTCAATCCACTCTTCACCCAGTCTGTGCATGGGGTTGCCCCAATCCATGTGCAGGACCTTGTACTACTAGAACTCTTACTTTTCTCTGATAGTGATTATGTTCTAAAATGAGGCTGGCAGTGTTGCTAGTGGCTCATAGATGATCTTTTCAAGTTTACCTGCACACATCCTTTTGTCTTTTTCAGCTTCATATTTTTGAGAATTTCATTCATGAGAGTCTAAAATTAACCTCAATTTTCAGGAAAGACCCAATCTTCAGTGATAGGACTGCAGTTATCACTTGGGCAAAAAATCTGCAATGTGCAGGTTGCAGTCAAAGTATCAGCTCTCAGTACAGAGTAGAATAGACACGTCCCCAGAATCTGCCTATTATTGGTACTTGAAAAAAAATGAAACAAGTGGACTCTTTTTAAGCATTTGTATTGCTATCATGTTATCAGTGTGTGTAATTTAGTTCGCATTGGAATGGGAGCTGGCTCATTGAGAACTTGTTAAGGCTTTTTCCATGCATATGAAGCTCATTATTTTCCCTGTGTGACATACAGAATGCTTTTACAGATAACATCGGGCAATAAACTATAATACAGCTATTTCCCAAAGAGCAGAATACTGTTTTCCAAGATATAAATAGTGTTGTCTTTGAATTTAATAGCCAAATTCTCATTTGTTTTCACCAGAACCAGAATTTAATTCAGTTTCCTTCAGTTCTTAAATTCTGAGCAGTTCTGTTTTCCTTCTGATAGCAGACTGGCCATTGCTGATGATTTGCAGGTTAAATAGTCTATCATATATTCCTCTCAATCTTTGTGATACCTGAGTAAACTTTACATGCAAGAAGTGTACAGCCATAATCTGTGATTTTCCTTACCCTTACCCCTTAACTAAAATCCAGACAAGATTACAGTGAATTACTGGAATTTAGATCTTTGATGGTTGGAGTTTGTGTTTCAAATACTTGTCATTCTTACTTGAGCCTGCAGCTTGATGAGATCAATGTCTTGTGCTGTCAGTCATCAGGATCTGTATTTTATGTTCAAAATTCAGCTCTCTTTGATTTGGCAAGGACCTTGGTTGTTATTAAACTGAGATCATTGTAAAGCTGCTTGTCCTGCAGTAATTAAATGGAAGATCACTGAAACCTTTTTCTAATGGACACGGTTCACCTTTTTTAATGTATGTTTTACATATATTAGTAGATACATGTGAAGGTTCTATCATCGTGGCTTGATGCACACGGGGAAAGTTCAAAGGTCTGACTCTGAAGGTTGTTTTCTAATGAAAATCGGAAAAAGATTAAAATTGACAGATCTTACTAAGTATTTAAGATCTTTTAATATCCTTTTATTATTAGGCGTTTTTGTTGCAGATACTGACATTCTTGCTTAACTTTATTTAAAGTGGTCAGCCAGTTGAAATTAACTGCCAATGTGTACAAATAACAGTGAGCAAAAGTCTTTCCCAGACTGATAATTGAATTAACCTTATCAGAGACAGGAAGCAGAACATTTCTTATTGTTTGAACTAGCTTTTACTTCAAGAGCTTTGTATCTTATTTTAAAGAAAACTTAAAAATTTCACTGGGAAGAATGAAAGAAAACTGAAGTGTCATTGGGAAGACCATTTTTTCCCTGTCCAAACAGGTCAAAGCTCTTATTTTTATTCTTCAGGGTGGAAGTATCAAATTCTAGAAGGCATCAATTGTCTCATTTGTAGCTTGGTTTCTGAGACCAATTGCACACTAATTGAAGTGTGAGGAAGACAGTGTGTGACTCCCATTATCAGTAATGGAGTCTGTTTTCAGTAGGAAAAAAAGGAGAATCAGACAGGATAGCAGGGAGTGCAGCTGTAACCCCACTGTTATGCCTTCTTTCACATGACTGAATTTGAGTGGAAGCTTTGCATTTTATTCTTTTTTTGCCCCCCTATTAAAGTTTCTGTAAGGATATGAAATCTGACTTACAGCAACCATCTGTATCTCATTTGTTCCTAGAGATTTTCAGTTAATTGTTGTTCCCAGTTTGTGTTGCCTCATAAGGTCAATACTTTCTTTTTATACAGGTTGAACCTAAATGGCTTAACTATTTACAGGAATTTCACTAGGAGTATATTTTCATATAGTTTGTATGCTATATTAAATGTACTCAGTATAGCTTGCATATGTTGTATTATCTCATGTTATTTCTCTGAAATAAATGGTGGTTTACCAATTAGTTTACCAATTAGTGCTCTCTAGGTAGCACTGTCTTACGCTAAACATTCCAGGAGGAATGTTGATTCTGTGACAGTCATCGGCATGGACCTTGGTCAATGTGGAGTGAACAAATATGTGGCTGCTGTTGTCTGGAGTTCCCTCCCATTAATTGCCATGAAGTAACTTAGGGACAAGAAAAACAGTTCCCTGTCCTTGTTTGCTAAATCTGATCTGATATTTTGATTGCTTGGTCGCTTATTTGTTGTAAAACTCGTGTAACTTGGATTTTTTTTAAACTATGGATTTTACTGGATACATAATGAGTAGACATCCATTTTGGGTCCAGCTGCCTTTCATTATTTGCATATCAGAAAAATAAATTGAAAGGTAAGATAACCTTGTGAAAATCATTACTTTCAGTGGAAGGTGTCATGCTGTTTCTGTAAGCAGTAACATAACTTAAATTTCCAGGTCCTCTGGAATATAAGTATCTACTGGATTAAAATTTGATTCTTTCTGTAGTTACTACTACACTGCCTTGTATAATGCATTGATTTATTTTTTTTCCAGATTACAGAACAGGCCCATGTTTCACACAAGTTAACAACCAGATGTGTCAGGGCCAGCTAACTGGGATTGTTTGCACAAAAACCCTCTGCTGTGCAACCATTGGGCGTGCATGGGGTCACCCCTGTGAAATGTGCCCTGCTCAGCCTCAGCCATGCCGTCGTGGCTTCATCCCTAATATTCGCACCGGAGCATGTCAAGGTAAGCTTTCCAGTTTAGATTGTGTATGACTGTTTTCTTACTGGTAAACACCTTGGAAAAACTTGCATCCGCTTAAAACAACATCACTGTTTCCCTTGTGTGTGTTCTGTGTCTTTTGGTTAAATTTGCATATGCTTTACTGCTAATAGGCATTTTCCCAATTTTCATTTTTCCACCAATTAAAGTTGGGCTAGGCTTATTCATCACTACGCAGCCATGCCAGAACTGGGGACGTCTGCATGCAGCATTCTTTTCCCACATAAATGAAGCTTGATGTATAGTATGAGGCCAGAGAGCCCACTTCTCTTGAGGTGGGTTAATGAGTTTAAACTCTTGGACCTTAGTGTAGTAATTCACTGCATGGGCCCACTTGGTTAAATTTCATTTTCCTCTTTAGTGGATGTACCAGAAAGCATCCTGTATTTGAAAACAAGGACTTGTTTTCAAATAGTGTGCGAGTCAACCGTTTTACCTCTTCTAAACTGAACCAAAGAGTGTCCCACAGACTGCTGTTGCATGTTTCACCTGGGTCTGTCATGCCACAATCTTGCATTGTATAGGAAACAAGAGAATTGATGTGTTAAAGTGGGTTAAATTAAATCCACTGCTTGTGGTGGTCCAGTCCCAGTCCCAAGTATGGATGTGGTGTTGGTGGTCCAGCTATCTACCCCTTCCAGGCAGCTTACATTGTTTCTTAGGCTCAAGGTCATGGGACCTCAAGCTAGACTTATGCAACACATCTGTACACCTTCAGTGGTATTGGAAGAACTTCTGTTTTGGAAAAGTTTGCTATTACTTCTGATATGTCAATGCCTGAGCCATAAAGGTGTAAAGATGAGCTCTCAGCTGATGTTGGAGTGGCAATACTGGCAGAAAATGTACCATCATTAGCGCCCACATCTTGCACAAAATTCATTACCATTTGCAAGGATATATTACTTCTATGCTCTTCCTAAGTGGAAGCAGCTGTCTGTGGGCCTGCCATCAGGAAAAGAGGCCAAGCCTCTTAATAAAACCTGTGTGAATCCTTATGGACCTGGTCACTGCAGGCAAACGTCTCCACTCCCTCCAGTAAGTCAGCTCACACCACCCAGTATTCCCTCTGTGCTGGAAATAAGGCCTCCCTGGAATACAAGGACTGTGTACCATACAAGTTAATGAAATTATGCAGTTCTGAGTTTTGAATTAATTCATAGCATTCCCACAGAACAGAAAAAAAGATAGTCTCAGTGGGGAAAGGCTGAACAGTAACCCCTTGATCCACTCATGGGGAATTTTTAGGGTCTTGCTGGTGGGAGTCTGAATGCTGTGGATGTTACTATGCATGCTTAAAAGGAGGCCTTGTCTAAACCCCTTGGTGGCATGGTTAAATATACTGCTTGTCCAATCTGCAGGTCTCAAGATAGTCCTGGAAAAGTCAACAAGTTTGGCAGGGTCAGTCCAGGCAGAAAACTCTTGCCAATCAGTTGACTGGTATGTGCCCCAGTGGAAATTTATTTTGGAGAGGGCTGTCCACAAGCTGCTTCCCCACTCAGGCTTGTAGCACTGTATTGCATGTTTTATGTCTGGAACAGGAGAGTCTCTCCATCTGGAACGCGCAACACCCCCCAGGCAGTGGAAACACAGACAGGTTGGCTGCCCACTCTTTTAATGTGAACACGTGTGGGGAGAGATATCCATGGCTGGTGCTAAGGCAGAGGGAAAACAAGACATTCGGGGTATAGTGTAAATCAAACAGGGAATCTATTAGGGCCCAGACCATTAATAACATCTGGCTTCCACTTCTGTCAAGACTGGTGAACCTTCTCCTGTCCTACGCACTGGGGAGGCCACGCTTGGGAGTGCTGTGTTGAGTTCTGGGCTCTCCAGACTGAGAGCTACTGGATAGAATCCAGTGGAGGGCCACAGAGATAAGAGACTGGAGCATCTCTTCTCTGAGGAATGGCTGTGAAAGCTGGGAATCTTTAGGCTAGAGAAGAGAAGGCTCGAGAGGGATTTCATCAAAATATACAAACACCTGAAGAGAAGGTCCAAAGAGGACAGGGACAGTCTCTTTCTAAGTGGTGCCCAAGGCAAGAAGCAGTGGGCACAAATTGAAGCACAGGAAAACATGAACATCAGGAAACATTTTCCTACAGTGAGAGTGGCCAAGTGCTGGCACAACTTGCCCAGAGTGGTTGTGGAATCTCCATCCATGGAGACATTCAGAAGCTGTCTGGATGGGATCCTTGGCAACTTGCTGTAGGTGTCTCTGCTGGAGCAGGGTGGTTGGGACCAGGTGATGTCCAGATGTCTCTTCCAACCTCAGCTCTCCTCGATCTCAGCCTCTGTAATTCTGTGAAAAACATCCCGATTCAGGCAGCTGCTGTTGTCAAAGGTGTTACAAAAGATTTCAGTTAAGTTACTCTTTTAGTGCTTCAAAAGAGTCTAGGTGATGTCCTTTTTTCTCACTTTTATTTCTCTGTTCCTTCTCTTTCAGTCTTCTGTGCAGCCCTGTGTATTGCAGCATTATTCTTAGCGCTGCTTTCACCTAAACTGCATCATAATTCAGTGGCTTAAAATTGCACTAACTTAACAAAGTCCATTCTTTGGCTGGATTTCTATTTCAGATCTCTTCCATAAGTTCTTAGTAGGAATACTCCACAAACCTGAGTTGAAAAACTGGGAGAAAAGCAAGGGGTTGTAAGAATTTTAATGCTTAGAAATTAAAACTTGATGAAATACATTTTTTGATTTTTCCTTCAGTTTTCATTCACACAGTAGTACAGTTGACCTGAAACTATAACTGAAGCTATCACCTCAAATTCACTTTTTTGGGACTCCTTACAGTGTTGTTTTAGCAAAAGCATCTATTTTATTTAAAATAATTGGATTTGTTTTAGGCAACAATAAAACCCTTTATTGTTGTTCGTTTCAAATATTTGCTTTCCTGTTTTTCTGTGCTTTTGTTACTTAAAGGATCCAAGTTATACTAAGGAGAAATATTTTACTGCGCTTTTCCTTGTATGTCAGAAATAGGCTTATGTCTGTGTATAACAGTTTATGGTTTACTGTTAATCTTGAAGTGATTAGTATGTTTTAGACATTCTTTTCGTAACAATGTCATAAACAAAAACAGTGTACTGAAGGCATGCACATTGGTTACAATATCCAAGTCAAACTCCTTTTTATGACGAAGATGTTGGCCAGAATTTCTTAAAACTTCTCTGCCAGATTGATCCTGACATAGCTTCTGGGGCTTTGTTTAAATTATGTGAGAGATCAGTAGAGCTCTTTAGCACCTGTGCCCAAAATACTGTGTTTTCTTTTTCTGCCAGCTTACTCTGTGTGGCAAGTATTTTTAAGTTACGCAGTTACCATTGTTGCTGAATTCCACTGAGAAGCACAGAAACAACGCGGTAGTCTACTTCATGTGATGTGTGAACAAAGGAAGTTTAAACAGCCATAATTTTCACTACATTTTTGGCACACTGTTACTATATAGGAAGATCTGATTGTGTTTATGTTGGCAAGAGTTAGCATAGAATGTGTTACAAGACAATGATAAGACACAAACAAGTGAAGAAAAGTTAGCTTTTCTGTCTGGAAAAGGAGAGACGAAGAATTTCTTTGTTCCACAAAATCACTGACTTTACTTCTGAGAGTCAAGACAGTCCCTTTCAAGCTCTGAGTGCTGGCAACTCCTACTGACCTAAGTTCTGTGGTAGTTGCGTTTGATAGCTTGTTGTCTACTCCATCCTGAATTATCAGACCACTCTACTGGAGGAAGTACCACGTATCACTGTGGAGACAGTTTACCTTTCCACGCTCTGTAGTAGGGTACATAGTCTGTAGAAATAAGCTGCAGAATTTCCCCACAGCCAGGTATCAGACTTTTAGAACATAGTACAGCAGTGTTGTTCACAAGGGGTCAAAATCATCTCCAACAGTTGGTTTAAGTAGAAACTCTAGGATGGAACTGAAGGATATGCTGAACAGACAAATCAGGACCAAGGTACTTGTTAAAATACGGCAGTGCTGCAAGGAAATGCAATCGACTCTTAACATTTGTGCCAAACATATCCTGGCAGAGAAAGAAAGGTGAACAGAGAGTTTGATACGTATAGAAGAGGTAAAGGGTGGTAGATCTTTGGGTTGTGCTTGGACAGAATATGCAATAACTATGGCAGGTATGACTGCACAGAGGTAAACCATGCAGAAGAAAATAAAGAGGCTCTTGGAGGGTGCTACAAAAATTTTAACAGGAGTATTAGCAATTCAGGAAAATGTTGTTCTCTAGGTGTGATAATGCCTGTCTGAGGAGACTTCATTTAACAAAACAGAGAGGTGAGATGATTGAGTATTTTCTCTGAGAATTTTATAAACAAATACAGGGACCTGGCTAATGCTTTCCTATGCTCTTCTTTTCAGTGATGATATCAGATTTCAGAGACGTTTATGGTAGGAATGCAAAACCTGTTGGTGTTCAGTAAAATCATGTCTTTGTCACGTATTGATTAGACCAGACTCACTTGATCCACAGTTTGAATGCTTAGTACTTTTTAAGCAGACGTTTACGTAGATAGCCTGGTTCAGCAGTTGTTATGAACAAGTCAGAATCAGTAGAACTTGCAAGCCTTACTATTGGAAAATGGGTGATAATATCCGTGTGCATTAGATGTAGTGTAACAAGATCTACCTACTGAGTATGAAGTTGTTTCAACTTTTCACAGAATATGCGTGTTGCGATTTTAGTGTATCTTAAATGGCTCTTAGCACTTTTTCAGGATAAATTATGTTCTCTGAGTAATGTACTTCTATAGAACATTACGATAATACTGTTATGTCATTATTACCATGAACAGCTTTTAACAGAGGAGTAAAACCGTTCAAAATTCAAATAGTTCGGGTTTGTTTTTTTCGCCCCCCCCCCAAGAGTTTCTATTTGGTCATTGCTTAAACAGGAATTGTTGCTGTTCAGACAACCCTCTTCCAAAGAACTTAGGTTGGAGGAACTAGAATGTTCCACTTTGAAGTACTTTATTGCCGTTGCTACACAGCCTTAGGAACAGCATAATGGCAGAAATCCTGCATTGGACATTTTCTCAGTTCCTCCCTGCATTCCTCAACAGTCCATTTCTCAGCTACACCCTTTCCCTTCAGACAGTTAATTTTTTGCACTGAGAGAAAAAATAGTCCTGACTGAATAGCTTTTGAAAATATGAAGGTTTTTCTTCCTGCAACCATTGTTGACTGTTACATACAGCCATTACAGGAGGTAGTATATAAACACCACCTCCCCACCATGTTCTACACTAGGAATATACTGCACTGAATATTAAAGACACTGACATGGACTCGGCAAAAAAGAAAAGACAGGTGAAGGTTCCAATTTACAATGAAGAGTGATAGATAATAATTTTTAGATAATCTAGATCTTGGAATTAATGTGTCTGGTTTACTGACAGTATTAACATTGTTATCTAGGATCTCATCCTGCTGTCATGAGAATATGTATTAAATCAAGGCAAAAAAAGCTTGGCATTATTTCTGTTGCATGTTTGTATTTGTAGTATTTCTGTTATTTAGGATGCAGATGAATAACCAATGTTTTATCATTGTATTCACAAACAATTTACTTTTAAGTTCTCACATGCCAAATTTATTGCAAAGAAACTCCCCATACATATCTTAGATAGAATTCAAGAGAAAAATGGTATTTAGGTACAAATATCAATGTGGATAATTATTATTGTTACCATTGTAAATAAAAAGTGCAGTTTCCAAAATTTGTGTATAAAATCTGAGAGAATTTATTTTTCATGAGATTTTTGGTTCTTAAGAGTTTTCAAAAAAACAGTCCACTCATCAGAAAGGGAAGCTGAATCTGGCTGCGTTTTCAAAGGTACATGTTTAAAGTTAGCTGTGCAAATCCCACAGGCATTTTGCAGAGATTCCACAAAAGCTAAGAAGCCTTTTTCACTTGCCAGATATTATCAAGCATATGAACACATGGAAACATTCTACCTAATCAGTAGCATATTGAACCCCTGTATACAGAACTGTATCTAAAGAGTTACTCATCTAATTTTCTGTTTATGGCAGAAAATTTATTGTGGTGATGGGGTTGAGTTGGTACTTAAAAGCATAAGTACGTGGATATTTAATAATGCTAAAACTCCTATGTGATTTAGCCTGACTATCAAAGATATAAAAAAGGAAATAAAAAGATGCTTAATTTTAAATTTATTGTATCTTCAGGAAAAAAAAAAAGTACTCATACCTTAAGGTGGCATTTAAGAAGCAATTCATAAAATATGCCCTTTCAAGCAAATATTCTTGACCTTTTTGAATTTTCTTAGTTCCAAAATGCTAATGATATGTTCAAACTTGGTTTTTCATCAAAATGTGATACTGACCAAAAAAACCCCATCAGGCTTTTATTGTGTTTATATGTTTTTAAACTAATGCGGAAGGTAAATATACTTGCTCTCTTTACATTTAAATGTGACTTCGAATAGTAAACCTATAAACCCTCACAGAATTAGCATATGTGTTGTATAATTGGGATCATCTTTTCAGACTTCAGCAGAGTGTAATATTTATTTGTCCTTTTAAAACCACAGGATTGGAATTGAAAGAAATTAATGCAATCAGTAGATCCCAAGATTTTGTTCACTTCAAAGCTTCAGTTATACTGTTTCTGTTTCTGGAAAGTATTAATTTCCTGCTAACGACATTAATTTACTATTACTTGCTAACTTTGACTTAGAAAACTGTAAAAGAGACATAGTGGTTATTTTTGACCACTGATCTGCTAATACAGTTGTCTTAATTTAAATAGGGATTAATAAATGACACAAGGCACAGGCATACTGCCTGAGATGAGTTCATTTTGAGGCCCAAAGGTCAAAAGACAAACACAGTTCTTTTAAGAATGAAACTACTAGGTGGCCTTGACGGGAATAAATGGTGGAACCCATCTTCTGTATAAATGTTGCTAAATCATGTCCAGGTTCCTTAAAATACTTTAGAGATGAAAAGTTTGCTTTCCGGGTAAACTAGATTGCACCAAGTAGTAGTTATGTAGAAGAAAAAATGCTTGCAAAAGGTTTATGCCTCTCATAAAGTCCTTAACCCATTTACAATCTAATTGTTGTGTTCAGACATGCAATGATACTATGCTGACTGAACCAGCACCGATTCAGGAACTGAATGCAAACTTCTCCAGCAAATGTACTTAAAACCAAGTTCAGTAAATAAAGTTATGCATATCATTTGCCTTACAACTTATCCTGGCTGAATAGCACCTATTTTCTGTTGACTTAAGTTCAGAAGTTTGACTTCTGTCCAGAAAGAACATTCTGCAACTATTATCATGTCCAGTTAGGGTGGACAGGAGGGTAGTCCATTTGTATAGGTAGAGATCCTTTCGAACTAAGAGTCTGCATTTTGTAATGGAATACAATTCCTTTTATAAGGAACAGTCTGAGGGCATGGGATGCCAACAGTTAAGTTGTACAGATTTGACTTAAGTTCACTTCTTAAATATTTACAGCTTTGTAAGAGGTAAATCAATATGTGTAATGCTTTTTGAGCTTATGTGGAATCAAATACAGCACACATGAAGGTCTGTCACATTACTGCTATTGTCATATCTTGTATTGTTGCTGAAGTGGAGAAATATGCTGGGGTTTTCTGTGGTTATTTTTAAGAATGATTTCAGAGCTCTCTTGTCACCATAGCAAAACCCATGTTGAAATTTTGTGTCTTATGTCAAGTAATCCTTTTTTTTTGTCTTTGTAGATGTCGATGAATGTCAGGCTATCCCTGGAGTCTGCCAGGGAGGAAACTGCATTAATACAGTAGGTTCATATGAGTGCAAGTGTCCTGCTGGTCACAAACAGAATGAAGCAACTCAAAAATGTGATGGTAAGTGATGATGTCAGAGAACATACCTAAAGAGTGGTTAAGTAAAGAGCTAGAGCACTTTAGTAATGGAAGAAGAGGTTCTGAATAGATGCAATGTGTGACTTAAATGGACATAATGTAGTTGTACTTCACTTTTTATTTCTTCTTCACAACATTGTCTGTTTCTACTTTGCTGTTCATATTTTGCATTAAATGTTTTTTTTTTCTGTCTGACTTATGGGTAAAGGCAGTGTTTCTCCTGTGTCAAAATTTAGAATTACAGGTAAAGAGTAAATCTGTGTCTACCAGCAGCATATATCTGTGACTAAGTTATTAGGGTTTTGTTTGTTTTCTCAGAAATGTCCAAAACATTCTACTACAAGTAGGTATTTTCAGCCTACTGACTACAGCGTGAAAAGCAAATGTGGCAGTTTTGCTAATGGATGTAAAAAATTACCACTATGTAGAGTTTGTTTTGAGGGGCCTGATTAAGTAAAAAAATACATAGGAAATGTCCTTTTTTAGAAGAAAAATCAGATACACCATGTTTAATAAGCTACCATGTTTAATAAGCTAAATAGACCATGTTTATTCAGCAAACATGTTGGTATATTAAGAGTAGCAATTCTGCAATGGTTTAAAATAACAAATTAGAAAATTGCTGATTTTTTGTGGGTTTGGGAGCTTTGATGCTAAAAGGAGAACTTTTTGGTGGTATGTTTCCTTCCTTCTGAAAACAGGAATTAAAGCATTATTTGCATTTTACTTCTTTAACCTATATAAAGCTCTGCTTCAATTATTAAAAATGTTATTCAACATTTTGCCATCATAGTATCCACAGGAAAAGGTAAATATATTTTTATCAACTTAAAAATCTGTGATACTTAATGGCACCATGCATAATAGAAATGAAACATCACCTGCAGTCTGAAATACTTGCCTTTATTTCCTAGTTCAGTAATCGATGGGTTTTCATTTCCTGCTTTCTTGGCAGCCTGCTGCAGAACAGGTCATATGTTCTGGCTTTGCTTCTTCTAAGCCTCTGCCACGTGTGTGGTGACAGAAGTTAGGTACTAATTAATCCCTGGTCACAGCTTCCCCACTAGCTTTCCTGGTCACATTAATTCCCCACAGGGATGTAGGTATCAACCTGCAGTGCCCAGTTTGTACCATTTTTTCTGGGGAAAAAGCAAGCATAATGAAACTGTTATGTGTCCATTTTCCCATGCTTCACAGACAAAATTATACCATGCTTACATTATTCCAAGAACGGAGCAGAGAATGAAAGCCCAGACATGGTTTTACTCAGGGTTGGGTGGTTTTTTTTGTTTGGTTTTTGGTTTGTTTTTTTTTTTTTTTTTCCCTCCTGTAAAGGCTTTCAGAGTTCACCTGTCAGTGAGAGATTTATAGGATAAACCTATAGCCAGTACTTCAGACAATTACACTTTCAGTTAGTAGGACTGGTCACTTGAGCAAAGTTGCATCGTTTATATATATGGACTGGGCCATTGCAAAGGATATGAGGAACTGGTCTCCTATGAGTTAGAAACTGTATACAAAGAAATTATTTAATAGAAGCTGTATTGTTGTGATGAAATTTTATAATTAAAAAGTTACCTAGAAAGGATGCAGTATGGAGCATTCTGCTCACTTCCTTCCCTTGTTTAGGCATGGAAAATCCGATCAAATATTACTTGCTGGCTACAAAGGACAAAATCTAAGTTGGATTTAACTACTTACTCTAAGAAACCAGACAAGACTCCAGAGTTCAGGGACAGAGGCTGGAATCTTAAACCAGCCATTCAGACATTACATATTTAAAAGGAAGTCCTGTACTTAAGAAGGACAGATTTGAAATCTCCTGATGTATACTTTCCCTTAAACATCTTGATGTATTTTGTAGGTTAGAGTTTTTTCTCCTGTTTTTCCCCCTTGGTTAGAGTAAGTAGGAATGTTCATGTTGTGCTTTTTCTGCCATAATGGATTTTGCTAGAACTAAGCTAAGCAATATACATTGCTTTGCTAGGTTATTTGTTAGCATTATGTTCCTGTGTTTCTTTTTTTTAAAAAAAAAAAAAAAATCAGTAACAAAAGAATATATATGCAATTTACTGGATTTATTTCGATTCTCAGATTATGGTTTACTGACACTGACCTTTTCTGAAATTAATGGCAATTGTGTATCAGTAAAGATAGTTGAAGGGATTTCCAAAGTGCACGAGAACAACTTGTATGTGTAGCTGGGCATGTAGGCCCTTGTGTGTAGAAATGTAACTAGGTATCTTAGGCTATTTAGTTTGGTTTTTTTTTTTAAATAAGATCTTTAAAATTAATCCAGCTCAGGGTTCAACATTACTGATTTTATTTATAAGCTTTTCTATATTCCCAATTTATAGACTTTCCACAGGAGTCAGGACAACTCCCTCCACTACTAGATGGAAGGATTCAAGCAATGAGCACAGAGCTGAAAAAATTTGGAAAAGGCCATAAAAGGAGTTGTACCAAATTCCAGATATCCGAAGCACTAGTGTGATGTCTTAACAAAAGAAAACCCTAAACCCTTCCCTTTTTTTGGTCTAAAAGTTTTGATCTAAAATATATTGAGTTTTCATTATCTTTTTAGGAATGAAATTCTGTTCATTTTTAGGATTAACTTCCAGAATTTATGGCATTTGCATCAATGGGTAGTTCAGAGGTGGATTATATAGGTAAACTGAAGATGAGAAAAAAGATTTGTGTTATGCTTGCTGGTTTACTTAGGAGGTGGACTGCTACTTGTTAAGGAATTCAGAGATCTAATAAATGTGTTAATTCTGCTTATTTCTCTCAAACTGAGAAGGCAACATACTCACTGACTAAATGCAGTTAGCTATCAAGCCCTTTACTGTCAAAGGTACTCTAGGAGGTAGGATGCCTCTGAAGCTCTTCCAAAAAGATAGATTGCTGTATTATTGACAACAAAGGGCTAGGACTATACAACACAGGCTAACTTTAAAAAAAAAAAAAAATGGCAGGAAAATGCAAAGAATCTTTTAAAGAAACAGTTCTATTTCTAGTTTTCTTACTTTAATGTGTACTTACATTGCACTGAGTGTTATTCAGAATTGATACAACAAGCTATTACTATAGACTAAAACTATTATCAGGGAACCCTTTTTCAAAAGTCAACAGCTGAGAGCCTCTTTTCTGGTACTTTTAATTCAGTAATTCATAAAATCCTACTTACTGTAGCAGCAATAGTCATGAATTCTGAATTCACTGTGGCTTTTTTGGCAGAAGCTCACCTATTAATACTAACACCTGCAAAGTTTATGCCACACATTTAAACTGGTTTTCACATTGAGACTGGCTTTCCCAAATCTTGCAGTGTTGGAATCACAGCCATTCACCCTTAAGAGAGCATCTCCCCTTACTATCTTCAGAGCATTTTCTCCAAGACTATTAATTTGTGTATTTTGGAGGGGAGAAGGGAGGAAATTGCCTGACCTTTTCAATCGGCCATCCTAAAAATAGCTCTTCCTGAGGTAAGGTCTCAGAATTTCCAGTCAGAGGTAACAGAGATCTTGTTGAAAGACTTATGTGTGCAAGAACCAGGGAGGGGGAAGGAGAGACAGAACTTTAGCTCAAAAACTAGCAAGACAAAAAATGCACTGACTTGGTAGTACTCCAGTAAGAAGTTTATTCTTCCACAAGGGTTATCCACTTTAATTGGTTAAAAAAATGTTTTTCTGTCCACATGGAGAAGACTCTGAAGTCTTCCTTCCACTCTGGTAGCTGGCCAGACTTCAGGAAGGTACCTACATCCTTCACAGCTGCCTGTCATTCTTGGACAAGAGCCCTAGACAGTGCTAAACTCTTGTGCATGTAGCCAGGTGAGAAGGATGGTCTATGTTCTGCAGCTTTGCAGAAGTGGCTAACTGCTTCCTTCCTAACTGTTCCACTTGCCATTCACTTGAATTCCACCTACTCATTACCTCAATGGGCTTTGTACTGTATGACCAACTACTTTGGAATTTGGTTTCCTTTGGTAGAAGATCAGGTGCTGTGTTCTTGTAATTAAGATTACTGCCTTTAAAGTAGCACGTACCTGTGCCAAACAGAGTGAAAATGAAGAGCAGACTTTCAGTTTTCAAGTGCCTGATTTTAAAAGTCAGATTTTTATAGATTTATTTTTCCCATAGTTTACTTTTTTCTTATGTATAATAGCTGCTGTTGTATCTCAGTTATCAGAAACAAAGAGATAGAAATGCATGAAACCTACAAGATTTAAGACCTGCTCTCTAGGATGAATTTCTGAATGAAAAGTTATTCTGAAAATGCTATGTAATTAGGTTCTAGCACCTGGATGCTTAAATTTAACTTGCTCATGTATCACTGGTGGCAGATGCTGCCAACTTTGTGGAATGCCATTTGTGTGTGCAGCATTTGCATCTTCAGACAGTATTTCCAAGCTGGTAAATTGTGATCAACATGCTGGGGATATGTTTGTCAAAGTGTGGGTGCCTCTGAACTTTGGAACTGATCTTGGAATTGGTTTTTGGAATCACTTCAGTAGCAATGAAAGTGTAGTATTTCTTTGAGATTGTCAAGCAATGATAAAATAAGGGAGTTCTCTTGCATAAGCATCCAGTGACCCTGCCATTGGAAAGATGCTACTTCCTGGAAAAAGTAAGCTCTTCCTGCAAAGTACCTATTTGATCTGATTTTCTTGCCTGGGTTTCTGACATGATGTTTCAGACTGTGTGTGTATACAGAAGACAGTATTCATATTTAAAAGACTTACAGGTTGTGAAAGACCTATACTGCATGAAAGGTCCCAACAAGGCATGCAGCCAGTTCCGATTCTGTTTTGACACACATGGTTCCATTTCATTAGATTAAATCAGAATTGTTTTTAATATAGTAAATGAATGCAAGATTTCAGAGATTTCCTGGGGAATTATTCGCTTTTGATTTATACCATCATTTGGAATTCTGGAATCTCTGCAGTGGGTAACTATGAAATCTCAAGTGAAAGCATTATTTCTTAGAAGTGTTTTGATTTAGCAAAAATGACAGTGCCTCTTGCACATACTTGAGAAAATTTCTCAAATATGGGGGAATCATTGTCATCATTTTGTAACTATTTTAATGTAAAATTTAAACTTTTTGCATCCTCTGAAATGCTTAAATAAGCTTATTAAAAAGACAGAACTTCCACTTCCTCTGATTCTACTTCATAGTGGAAAACAAACAACAAAAGCCACGATATGCTCACTTGTATAGACTAGCTAGTAAGTCTGGAGGCATTTTACCTATAAGATAAATCATCTTTTCTACAATGACACTCCCAACGACATGCCAGATGTGAGAGGAATTGTTTTTTTCATACTTTTACTTTACAAAGAACAGTTTTCACATTCCCGCTAGCCTTGTAGCAAAACTTAATTTTCCTTTCAGTACTTGAATATCCACTGTAGATTCGTATCCTAAGGGAGTTTTTCATGTGTGGACCTTCCCACAGTGGGGACTTACCTTTTTAATATAGTTCCTGTGAATGCCAGATCTTTTTGGTGCTCCTCCTTTTCTTTGAGTTTTCAGTGTGCAGAATGTAGCAAGGGGGAAGTAAAGAATTCATCACATAAAAGTCTCCGAAAAGAACACCTGCTACAGTTTATTTCTCAGATAGTTATTCTGAGAGTAATAAAATAGTAGAATAGAATTAATTTTATTACTTAATTAATAATTAATTAGTATTAATTAATTAAGTAATTAATTAGTAAATTAATTAGTAATTAATTAATACAATAGAATTAATTGTATTAATTCTATTAATAGAATAGATTAATAGAAAATAGAAATAAATAGTATAGATAAATGAATAGAATAGAATCTATATTCTGATACAAATAATTTCTAGAGTGACAGGTCCAAGGAAATTGAGTTTGTGTACAAGTGCAAGGAATGGTCTGTAGGGTCCCAAGCCTTCCTTATAAGAATGTGAAGACCTTCACAGTGTCATCACAAGATAATTTCTGTCATAGGCTCTTTTTTATGTCCTGTACACTCCTGTACTATTTGACAGAAGACAGTCTGGGTTCAACAGTCTGATTTTTTTGTTTCACAGTATGAACGCTAATTTAAATTAATACTGCATCCAAATTTTTACAAACAAAACAAAGTCTTGTGCCTATGACTACCTTTGATGTCAAGCTGTGCAAAACCTGCAGTATCATATCATTCCAACTGAAAAACATAACTCACCCCAAGCTAGTTAGGAAGTTGGTCCACATTTCCCCATGTTTTCTCATAATGCCTAACATGTTAAACCTGGGTCACAGTTGATATTCACTGGTAACTATTCAAAAGGCTAATGTACAGAGGTCACTTAAAAGCAAAGTTAGGTTACTAAATCATATGTCTAAAGCTTATCAGAGTTGTAGAATGAAGTGGTTACTTAAAATAGCTTGTTCGTAAGAATGGTCGTGGTGTAGCTGTTCCTTCCGCTTGTATTTCTTCCATGCCACTTTGCACTGCTGTGCTTCACATCTTTAACAGTATGGTCAGACTGCTCCTTCTATTGCTTCTTGTTGTCTTAGCTTCTCATTTTGCTTCTCCTTTTGATTCATTTTGCTGGGACAGCTCATGATGCTCTAAGTCCTTGTGCCGAGTGCTCTAGCACTTGTTAAATACAGCAGCTTGTTCATCAGCTTGATGACATCACTCTTTATATGTATCTACATACAAAATTGTTTCAGTGTTCAGATGAGACTACTGCTTTTAGTTAGCAGAAGCATTTGAATGAATTAAAACTATCTGAACAAAAAGTAAGTAAAAATGCAGAATTTAGTCACTTTTGAAGAGCTTGGCCAAAATTCTTGGTTATAGTTGAAGAATCAGAAGGCCAGAAAGCAGTCAGATCTGAAGAGTAGTATTTCTGTGGTCACAGAAGCCTAGAGCTGTCATGCTTGGCGGCTGTACCATCCTCCTTCCTTCAACTCAAATGCAGGATGCATATTTTGAAATTGCATTGTAGCTGTGGCGTGCTTTGTAGAGATGACTCTCAGTATGTGTCATTTAGAGGAAATCCCAGACTAGTGTCATTGTACTCTGTGATCTGAAGTGGTGCGCTCCTTGAAAGTATAAGGAAAGCCTCCATTAGATGGCCAACAAAATTATTTGCAGTATGCAAATGCCAGCATTATGCTGTTGAATCTGAGCCGAATAACAACTTTGTTTCATAAAATCTGCCCTTCCCTCTTTTTAATACATGTTCAAATGCTCTGCTAATTGCCCTACATTATTTCCTTTTTGGACAGATATTGATGAATGCAGCATCCTCCCAGGAATCTGTGAAGGTGGTGAATGCTCTAACACCGTGGGAAGTTATTTCTGCATCTGTCCGCGGGGTTACGTCGCATCCACAGATGGCTCCCGCTGTATTGGTAGGTATTCCACCCTGGGTGCTTTTTAGCTCTAAAGGTTATTAAGGCAATTTAATTAAGCAGCAGAACTTCTGCCCCAAGCATCTAGCACTTCCCTCCCTGCCTTCCTGCCAGATCCCATGATGTGCTAACAAGTGTCTATGATCCAGTTACTTAAAATTCATAACATCTGATTATGATTGCCACTGCAACCATCTTTATGTAGAGAATAGATCCCTCTGTGTCAACAGTATTGTAGCCTGGGAACTCCTGCCTCAGACCTGGATTTTTGTAGGAAAAAAAAATTAATTTCTCTTTTTTGGTTAGACAAACATATTAATTGTAATTGTTTCTTTAACCTGCATCTGATGCAACCAGATTTGCAACCAAAAACTAAGCTCACTTTGGTTCTAAAGGAGCAAATATCTTTACTTAGTATTTCAAGTTCCCTCTCACATATGTTAATTTAACCTTTAGAGACCAATATAAGGCACATATATAAACTCAGGGGGCATTGCATCATGTGTACTGAGGTGCCACTAATTTGATTGCAACAGATAGTAAAACAAACCAAATATTTAAAATATTTCTGTATTATAGAAGAGAGGTATGCTTGTTTTCATATGTGATATTTTCTTCTAAAGCACTGCACATGTCAAATATACAGCATAAATGGTTGTGAGGAATTAACTAAAAATACTGCATACCATGTTTAAAAAACATTAACAATTGCTAATAATAGTGTCTTTTCTAGATCACATATGGTTCTTCTTATTTCAGACATCTTAAACCACTTTGTTCTCATTTTGGGAAAGGGATGGGAATTCTGAAGGGATTTCTGAATTACAGATAAATGATGTAAGCCAGTAGCAACACCAGACTTACAAGCGATTTCACGTGGATAATTTTTTGCACAATGTAGCCAGCTTTTGTTATCTAGGTTACTCTGAGGAGTACCAAACTTCAAATATATTGTGGCTAGCCTCAAGAATACTGAGAACTTAGGATTACCAATATGATCAAAATTTCTAAGGATCTTAACATGTTTTACAATCTGGTTTCTAAAGTCAACTCCCAGAATCAAGCTCAAACAAATCACATGCCCTAGTCTGCTAAGGGAGCCCCTTGTGTCACAGAGTCTCTTTCCCATAAATGAACATGTTTCTGAAAGTTCTTGTGCTCTCAAATTATTATCATATTGAAGTATTATTTGTATACTCTAGGAGTTCGATTTTTCCTGTACTTAAGAGGAAGTCAAAAATGTAATAATTATTAATACATTAAATTATTATTAAATTATTAAATTATTTTATTCTTCCTGGTTTAAGATAACAATTTACTTCTAACCAAAATACCAGGATGTGCCCAGGTATTGTAATCAGTACTGTGTCTTTCCAAGTTCATTGAGCTTTTTTCTTCTAGTTAGCATTCAGAGTATGACAAGAGAAGATCTAGGATGTGTCTTGAATGAAATAGAATATAATAAACACTGTCATGTTTCTATATAGTAGTTTACATATGGCAGTAATAAAAATACTGTTGCACATTCAGTCTGCTGCACAGAGCAGACTGGATGGCATTTCGTCTGTCAGATGAATCTACACCAAGGAAAAATTTATTAAATTAATTTACTAATGTTGAAGTTGTTACATGAGGAGTCTTGATATTTGTCATAGTAGGCTTTTTATGTATTTGTGTCTAGTTTCTATTTGCATTGCTTTGTATCTTTTCTGTCATCCATATTTCTTGTTAGCTTGAGCAGACTTCAGGATTGCTTGTAAAGATTAATGCAAGGCTTGTGTCACTGCAAATACATGATCATGCAGTAAACCAGTTGTAGAGTGTGTTGGTGCTAATCAACTCAGATAACAATTGAGTCTTTTGGGTTTTTTTTTTAAGCTTGGGTTTGGGGTTCTTTTATTAAAACTTTTAAAACATTTTAATACTGATGTGACCTGAATAAGGGAAAGTAATTTTGAGAGTTCACATTACTGGTTTTGGTTTTCTTTTTAAACTAACTTCCAGATCAACGGGCAAGTACATGTTTCTCTAACGTAGTGAGTGGCCGCTGTGCACAGGAGCTTCCTGGTAGATTCACCAAAAGGCAGTGCTGCTGTGAGTCTGGCCGTTGCTGGGCCATCGGGTCTGTTCCAGAGATGTGTCCGGTCAGAGGATCTGGTGAGTGGCTTGTTGGTTGGTTAGTTGGTTTTCTCCTTCTTATTGTTTGTTTCCAGTTAGAGTGGAGGTCACTGGAATATTTTAAAATGCTTTAAAATGTAGTCTAAATGGAAAAAGTCAGAAATTACATTATTATTCAGTCTTGTGTTTTTAATACTGATGTTACCATCTGTGAGCCATTTTTTCTGGTGCATGATTGTTTGGGACTAGTTTCTTTAACGTCCTTTTGTTGACTTTGGAAATTGTACTTGGGAAATGGGAAAGATTTTGTGGTCAGGCTCAAAGAGGAAATGACTCTGAGGGTCCACAGTTCATTTTGATTTAAAGGAACAGCTGCTCTCTTGTTCCATTAGATCTTGGTTACTTTGAACTAGAAATGCATCAGTATTTCATTTATTCTTTCAACTCTGCTCACAGAGCAATAGTGCACATTCCTAGTGAAATGTATTTTCAGTTTATCTATATCAAGATCTCTGAGTGACCAGGGAGTTGCAGTGCTGCTGGCAACACATCAACAAAAAGTTTTCAACAAACAGTTATAAATTACAGTGTATCCTTTTATTTTTTTTTAGTATCCTTCCTTAAATAACACCTGTCACAGTCATGGATTAGGAGGGGGAGAGGGAACACATAACATCAAAGAAACGAGGATTTAGTGTTCTGGGTTTTGTAGCATACAGAGTTCTGTATCTTCCTTATAAGGTGATTCTGAAGGGTTGATTTACTTTATGATTTTCTGTGTGTTCCTGCTTAATAGATGAACACCGCAGACTTTGTGTGGATGGTATTTCAGCTGGAGGTGGTTCCAGAGGTGGTGGAACAGGAGGAAATGGGTTCCGTCCTGGTGGCAATGGCAACGGCTATGGCCCAGGAGGAGCAGGATTCATTCCCATCCCTGGAAACAATGGTTTCTCCCCAGGTGTAGGTGGAGCAGGGATAGGGACAGGTGGTCAAAGTCCCACTGGAAGTGGCCCAATAATTACAGGGCTAAGTAAGTACATGCATTGTTGTGACTTGTTTCTTTTTTAATTCCTTTATGTTTTTCCCTTTTTTCTTGCTTACTTTTTAGTGTGGAAATGATATGGTGTTCTTAACACAAAAAGTCCCTTTGTATTTAGGACTCACCTAAATCACACCTCAGTTGATAACATTAGTAAGTTCAGGAGGCTTTGAGCCTGTGCTCTCCCTGCTGATCTGTCTTGGTCAGCATTAATAAAACCCCACATTCCTGAATGTAGTCAAATAAACTAGAGTTTAAAAGATACTATTCTTTTTTCATTTTCTTCCAAATGTAAAACGTACCTGTTCTGGAGGAACACTGCATTGACTGGAAGCCCAAGATGGGAAGTCTCATATATGTAAAGTTGCTTGTAACAAGCATAAGCATGTATTTAGGGTCAGAACTACATAAGGGAGTATTATAAAGACAGGTAAACCAGAAATAATAAACAGACAGCTTCAACTTTCACCCAAATTGTAGTTTATTCTTGAGACAACTGACAATCTAATCAGGCAGTGCACCTAAATGGTAAATTTTAATTAAGACTGTCTAATTTATTTTTTTCTTTCTGAGAACTACTTGTTTTTCTTAGCTTACTATCACATCAACAGATAGAGCTTGGAAAAGTACTTGATTTGATGGATATATTTGTATACCTAATAACATACTTTCTGAAGCCAGTTATAACCTTCATATTTACTTCTAATGGAAAATAGGGATATTTGTCTCATTTTCTTTTTTTTTTTTTTTTTTTTTTTTGATTAGCAATACTCAATCAGACAATAGACATCTGTAAGCACCATTCCAATCTTTGTTTAAATGGACGCTGTATACCAACCCTTTCTAGTTACCGATGTGAATGCAACATGGGATATAAGCAAGATGCAAATGGAGATTGTATTGGTAAGTGCACATATCTGAAATCCATTTTTTACTTTTAAAATGCTAATATGTTTCCACTTTAAATCTGGTTGTTGTTGCTGTTGTTGTTGTTTTAAAAAAGCTTATTCTTTTTCCCCCACATACATATAAATTTTAATAATGTTGCTCTTGTGAAAGAGAGTGCAAAGATCTTGATATTACTCACGCCAGAATAATTTTAAAAGTTCTGGAGCGTTAACTCTTTGCTTAAAAAAAAAAAAAAAAAGAAGTCTTTAATCTCAAATATTGGTATTGATGTACTTAATGGGTGTTGAACATTTTTGTCTTCACTTTCAGTAAACTAAGTTTTGTTCCATGCTGTCTTTTGTTAAGCTAACATAGCTCCATTTTTGCTACAGGAGTTATTGTCAAGTTATGTTCAAGAAAACGAAGGGCATAATTTATGTTTTACCAGCTCATAAGGATGAATGACAGTTTGAAAGATACCAAGTTATTAAAAAAATACATTCATTAACTTTCAGTTATCTTTACATTTAATATGAAAATATTTAATGCTAACTTTTTATAACAAGAGCTGAATTTGTTCATGGCATCCTGCCTCCTGGAAAAGTGAAGTGCAACAACTGTTGAATAGTACTTTTTCTTTGATGTTTCCTTTAATATTTCATTAATATTAAAGCATAATAACTTTGCTTTCACTGTTGATAGTATAACTTTGTTTCACTGTTGTTTTCTAGTAGGTTTATAAAGGAGTAGCCATAGTATCTTAAATGCCACACTGAATCAATAGTTTGTGAATGAGAGTTGCTATAAGTCACAAAGAAAGTTGTCTTGGAACTGTAGGCAGGAACTTTACATAGAATTTCTGTGTGTACTGATACATGTTAAATTAAATTAAGGGCTTACTTGAATTGAACTTGGATACTCATAACGGAAAGAACTGCTTTGGGGCATTGGGAACAATTATGTTTCACTGAATGGGGTAAGGTGAATGATATATAAATGAACACTGCTTCCATATTGCTCTGTCCCTTTGGCTGCCTACTCCCCAAGCAATAAATATGGAAGCCAGACACTATTAGATATTTTCCTATAAAGTCTTGTTTCAAAATTATCCTGCCAACTAAAAAAAAATAATGTTGTTACATACCTCTCTAGTCCTAAACTTGTATTATGCGGCTGTCATGATTGAATGTGCTTGATGAGTCAAGGACTGTAAGTGTCCTTGGTGATCTGACACAGTCAAGTCACTTTCCCCAAACTGGTAGAAAGCTGTAGTATTCTTACCTTCTCTTATTCCTTTATGTTTGTGAAAACTCTGGATAAAACTGTAGAGACTTTGAAAGTGGCAGCTTGCCTGCAGTCATGCTGTATTGAATTTTAGCTGTTTTGAGAATACAAATCTGAATATTTTAAATTTTCTAACATATCTTCAGACTCATTGCAGTAAAAGTCTTAAGGGAGTTTTGGAAGTTCCATACTGTGTATAGTGAAATTCTGAAGTGTGTAACAGATGAAACACAGTGAAGTGAAAATAAGCATGATGCAAGTGGTAAAAAAGAAATGTTTGACACTGAAGAGGGGTGTGCTGGGAGATAGAATAAATAGGTTGAATACCTCTGTCTCAGATGTTTCCTGTTTATACTGCTGGAATACGCATGGTTGCAATGCAAATTCAAAGCCAACAACTCCTTTATATTAACATTTATTTGCCATTTCCCTCTTTTATCAACAGCTTATAAAAATAAGAGCATCTTAAGATGCATATTTTAAATGGAAATCATCTGATACGTATGGGTTTGGAAGGCTTTTCTAAGCTTAAGTCAGCTATTTCATAGAGGAACACTGCATTCCTGCTGTACAATTTATAAATTAATTTACAGTGGGATACATTTCTAGCATGAACGTGCTTTCTTCAACAGCTGAAGCAAGTTGAAACCTATAATAAAGAAAGTAATAAATTTAATTTTTGTAGGAAAACTAAACAAAATAGATGAGTGCCATATCTAGTATTTTTAAATTCCCCTGTCCTCCTCAATACTAAAGCAGGATAAATATACAGTAATTTGAATTAAGACATTTGGCAAAACATTCATGTGAAAATGTGCTTTAGAATTTGACATTTTCTTGGTAGCTGAGGACTTTGTTCTGAAGGGATTATGTATGATCCTTCTTGACCCCTCATATCAGTTGAGCACTGAATTATAAATACCCGGTCTAGCGATCATGAGAAAAGAGTATCCCAACAGGCAGGTACTATAGAGAAGTACGAGAGCAGGAAGTTACTATAATTACTTAGAAGTCTACAGCAATATAATGACACAGTTACTGTTTTCTTCATTGTACTTAACAGTCTGAATTTCTTTTTTTCTTTATCTTTTCTTTATCTTGCTTCATTCTTTTGGTTTTACTGGAGTGATGCTATCAGCTGCTATGCAAATGCGAATAAGCTAAATGCGCGTGAAAGGAGGTATTTCATTCTTCCATTTACCTTGCCTTCATTCATGTAACTGTTTACCCAAAACGGTCTGATTGCATCTAGGCACCAAGAATGCTGTAAACCAGCTCATTAAATCAGTGATTTGGGTAAACCCAGATCTCTTTGATATGTATATTGATGGCTGAGAGAGTTGAGGTTGTTCAGCCTGAGAAGGCTTTTGGGCAGTTATAGCAGCCTTTTAGTGCTTAGAAGGGAAGATGGAGACAAACTCTTTTATCAGGACAAGGGATAATGGCTTTGAAATAAACAAGGGAAGATTTTGGCTAGATGAGAGGAAGACATTTTTTAGAAGGATGATGAAACACCGGAGCAGGTTGCACAATGAGCAATGAGCTGCCCTATCCCTCAAAACATTCCAGGCCAGACTGGATGGGGCTCTGAGGAACATGATCTGGTTGAAGATGTCCAAGCTAATTATAGGGGGGTTGGACTAGATGATCCTTCCTATGGGTCATCAGTCTACTATTCTATTGTCCTATCATTCTATGATGCTATGGGTTTTAACTGTGTAGACATCAAAATAATAAATCCTGTGAAATGTATGGTCTTGTTTGTGGTTAAATTAGAAGAAACCTAACCATTTGCTGTTTGTTGGAATCAAGTCATTCACAGCACAACACTTCTAGAAGTACACATTTTTTTAACATACGCATGTTCTTACAAGTTTTATTTCTCATTCCGTTGCATTATTTCCGAGTTATAATGAACTACGTTTTACAATTAGACCTGATAAAGGGTGAGTACAAATGATCAGCAAAATTACTGGCATTTCTGGTAGTGTACACTGCAAAATGCATTGGAAAATTGTCATTACTAAGAACTGATCAGACGTGGCTTTACTTAGCTCCAGCTTCCTATGGCAGTTTACAGGCAGATACCACAAATCAGCAGTAGCTTTGTGGTGTTAAAGCCTACCTAAATGAAGAGATAAGTAATTTGAGACCTGTAAGTGAAATGGAGGCCATAGCTGTAGGGAAAAAAGTCCTACTAGAAAAGGTGATTGATTAAGAATGAGGGCTTTCATGAGGGAATACATTCAGTTTGTAACCTGTGAATTTAGCTGTAGCATTGAGGAACTGCTCAGGTCATCCTCTGGTAGCTGCAGGTGAGACCAAGCCAGCAGTCCTGCCTGCCAAACCAGGGGGATGCGCTCTCTCTGCTCCCTGGATCACAGAGAACAGGAATCCTAGCAGGGTTTAGGGCAGCAAATGGGGAGAAACAACCAGTGTTATTTTAGAGCTGGGAATAACTGCCTCAGGTGACTCACTGGCAACCACTGGGGATCAATTTTAGGAGGAGTTCTTGAAAGGAATTGAAGTTTTTAGAGCACTGTATCAATGTGTTTCTAATCAGTTACCTAAGACTCAAGGTGGTTGAAGTGTGTTTGGCTGCCCCCAAATACCGAAAGCCTTTGGAAAGTAGAGTAAGGTATATTACAGAGAAGGGCTAGATTGAATCTGGCATTACTCCAATGCAAAGGCTGGGGTTGAGGGTGCAGTGGGGCATAAATGATTGAACTGTGGTACACAGATTGTGGTCTCATTAAGAATCCCTCCTGTGGCCCATCCTCACATTTCTATGATAAACTTGTAACACAGTGGGCAAGTTTTGGGTGCAATGATTTGCTCTGATTTTAAAATGCCAATTTTGATTTGCATTGGTTTCATTCCAAAGAAGAACAAATGGTCATTCATTTAAATTAAACTATGTGGAATAAGGTTGCTTTCACTATGCAACTGTCAGATCTCAAATCTGAAAATTGTCATACATATTTTTTCTTTTGTCTTTCAAGTTCCTTGTAAATGATGTATTAGGATTTCACTTCTTAAAAGTGTCTGCCTAGTTGGACTAAGAACAGCTCTTAGTGTTCTTAGAAAAGTAATGATTTTGAACCAAGAACAAGTTTTAGTATTTAGTGTTTGACTCTTGGTTATTGTCTTTCCCACTTAGAAGTTTCTAGACTTGAAAAAAAAAGTTGCATATGTTGTTAAGTCACTAATGCTCCTCTGTGCTGCCAACAGATGTTGATGAATGCACTTCAAATCCATGCTCTAATGGAGACTGTGTCAACACACCTGGTTCCTATTACTGCAAGTGCCATGCAGGTTTCCAGAGAACTCCTACCAAGCAGGCTTGCATCGGTAAGAGAGTTTGTTTCACGTCTGCTGATGCTGCAGATGTTCTGACCCCTTGTGTCAGATCCCATTGGATTTCGAAAACTAGCCAGCAATGCAGTTTCAATAGATCACAACAGTTGTTATATTAGTTGGTGCTCTACTTCTGGGCTGCCATTCCATTTGTTCTGTTGTTGACTTTAACATTTCTCCATTATTCTGGAATATCTGTCACATTGGCAGGGAAATCCTCAGCTGGGAGTTCTACAAAAAAATCAGGAAATCGACTACTAGTACTACAGGTGTATATTTACGTATTTACATGGATTAATGTGTGAGTAGGTTTACTAAAGTATTCATAAAGTAATTGCTGAGTGTCACAAAATATAACATTGTAGCATTTATTGTACAAGTCTGTAAAATAATATTTTTCTTGTTACTGATGCAATGAGAACAAATCTGTAGACATCTTTGGAAAAATTTTTCAAGTAATTTAAATAACGTGCCAATATTTTTCAAAGTAGTGATTGTCACTATATGCGTTGTTATCTTACAGTAATTCTCTGACGATGTGATTTATTTATTTTTTTTTTTTAGATATAGATGAATGCATCCAAAATGGTGTTCTTTGTAAAAATGGCCGGTGTGTAAACACCGATGGAAGTTTCCAGTGTATATGCAATGCTGGGTTTGAACTGACCACAGATGGAAAAAATTGTATCGGTAAGAACTCTTCTAAATAATAGGGCAGGCATTAGGTTGGTGATTCTAGAAATTGTACTTCATACTACAGTTAAGGATCATTAAGACTTACCTTTGTTGAAGTAAGGTATGACCTGAGGTGAACTTGAAGCCCCTGCATTCCTATAGTTACTGCATGGACTTGCACAATTTCAAAGAAAACTTGAGGTAATTTTTGTTTTTGAAGCCACTTTTCTCCTCAAGAGTCCCAGGTAACTCAGTGCCAGGAATAACATTTTTCCCTAAAGCTTTTTAGCAAATGCACCATACATCAGCACTGCTGAAGAAATAACTGTTTTTAATTTTGACTATACTGTGTGAAAAAATATCAGAACTTCCTCGGTAAGCAACACTTAATTGTGTCAGGTGATTGAAGCTTTTTATCCTTTCACATAAAAAAGGAGGAGGCACCTTATTCTTCCATATATAGTTTACTGAAACACACAAAGTAACTGGTCTCAATGGGAAAATAAGGTTGCTGAAAACTCTTCAGATACTTCACTGGAGTTATGAGTAGAATTTAATCTTCAACTGAAGGAATATATCATATCAGTCCTGACCATTTATTTTTACTGTGCCATCTTCTGTAAGGTGAAGAACTATAAGCAGTTTTCTTTGCAATATTTTGCAGACCACGATGAGTGTACCACTACAAACATGTGTTTAAATGGGATGTGCATAAATGAAGATGGAAGTTTTAAATGCATCTGCAAACCAGGATTTGTTCTGGCTGCAAATGGGCGTTACTGTACTGGTATGTAGAACCTAAGGGGTAGCACAGTGAGACAATCGCGATTGAAAACAGCTTTTCTGGTCCATTCATTCATGCAAGAATGGCAATCTCATCTCATGGATTTAATATCATACTAATACATTACCATTACAGTAGATTTCTTAATCTGCCTGCGATAGAAATAGGTCTTTCATTTACAGAAAGAAGTAACTGAATTATTTAATAGTATTGTGAAAACTACAAAAGATGATAAATTAGATTCTGAAAAGTCTTGGAGCATTATAAATGCAGCAAAATACGCAGACCCTTCATGAAGTGGTAAACTGAGCCGCAATATGGGAAGTTTAAGAGGTTTAAAAGATTTTACGTCGATGAATGATTTTACATTGATTTTACATTGATGAACACACACAAGTATGTTTCCCGCATCATTATACTAGCAGAGCGTTTAACACTTAAGACAGTGCATTTGCCACGTAGCATTACAAACTTTTTAAAGTGAGTTCATTGAAAACATGTATTAAACATTTTAAGAATAGACTCTGATTTAGCTTCAGTTTAAGTAAACTATTGCAAGATATCCCTTGCTGCCAGTAGATTTGGGCTTGAGTTGTTTGTAATAAGTGCAAAATCATCTAAATTGTTAGTTTCCTGATTTGAAGCTGAACCATCTCTGTTAATTGTTGTTTTCTTAATGTACGTGTAGCTGCGCTGTCGATTTAGAAATTAATGCTCACTGAAAAGTTCTTTGAAATTAAAATTTATCATCATATGGATAGTGTGTTGTTAGTGCTTTCCAGTTTAAAGCAAATCTGTAGTATCATGGGATGGACAAAGCAGAAATTTTATCATTAATTTTGTTTGATGTAGAGTCTGAAGTGCCTCTAATCCTACAGATTTTCTGTTTGTTTTGTTGATGGAATTTTGATTATTTAGTGTAATTCCAAGATGAAATTCTTATTAGAAACAAAACAAGAATATGTTGGGGATTCATCTGCTATTATCAGGTCATTTGGTAATGCTCTGAAAATATTTATTGCAATTTGCTTAAAAACAGTGAACAGATTGTTGAACTGTGTTGCCTCCTGATAGATATTGATGAATGTCAGACATCAGGAATTTGCATGAATGGGCATTGCATAAATACAGAAGGATCCTTTCGGTGTGAGTGTCCACCTGGCTTGGCTGTTGGAGTTGATGGTCGTGTGTGTGTAGGTAAGTGAGATTTTTTTTTCATTCAGAAGTAGATGGAATTACTACAATGTCAAATTAAAGAAATGTGTAAAATTACATCCTTCTAGGTAATCTTGACAATAAACCACGGAGGATTTGCTTGTCTGGAAATATTTGTCTTTTGTTCTGCTCTGTGTGTTCATGTATGTGGACGTGTATGTATTTATACATGTGTATTCCTATTTATATTCAGTTGTGCATCATCCACTCCAAATTACTAAAATAAGTGCGTATCTTGATTGCAACACTGATGTTTTTGTACTCCACTTTTCATTTATTTCTCTAATCTGAAAACCTTTTATTCTCCCTGTACCATGGGATTTAATTGAAATTAAATTTTATTTATGTGCAGAAGTTCATAATTCTTTAAAATAAAATCCACTGCAAGCATTACTATCAAGTGCCTGCACAAGTTGGCCCTTTCTGTTACCACTTCAGTTTAAAAAATGCATGACAAAAACTCAGAATGCCTTAAAAGTAGTCTAGTAAAAAGCCAAAACACCTTCTCAGTCTCTCAGTTGGAACTCAGATATTTGTTGTTTTAAATAAATGAGATTTTTAGTAAGCAAAACCGTACTAAAGACTGAACCAAAAAAAGCAAGGTTTGTTCTCTCCTGTGTAGTAGCCAAATTGTTTTCTTCTGATTTATTAAACATTTGGAGAAAAGCAATGGAAAGATAAAACAATGAGAAAAGTCTTGCTATACTGTTTTTAATATAGGAATTTCACTGCTTAGTGGCAGAGCAGCAAAACCAGATTTGAGTACAAGCTGTTCAGTACCTTTTTTGTGGTCCAAGTTGGCCTCATCTTTACCTCTGTCAGTGATACAGCTGCAAAGAATCAATGCAGTGCTCAATTTTCTGTGCTTTCATTTATCTAATGCTACCACAGTTCATCATCTGTGAACACTATCTTTTATTTGAAAGTGTTTAGCTCCACATGTCACAGAGCTTTAAGGTTTACCATAAATGCTTAATAAGTTTTTGACAGGAAATTTCCTTAGTATGACAAAAATTGTAAGGCAAAATCGTAATTTATTTGCAAAATTCATTTTAAAAAGATGATGTAATTTTTCCTGAGATAAAGTAACAGGAAATTTCAAATGTTGCATAGCAAAGATACCATCATATATGACCTTTAGAACAGCATTTCTAAGCCAATCTGCAGCTCAAAATTTTATGTGTGTGTGTGTGTGTATGTGTGTATTTATATATACATACACATGCTTTGTTAACTACAGGTATTCTCTGTCTGGCTGTTTTGTTCCATATTTTTACATGAGATCAATAGTACTTTTCAGGTATTCTGGCTGCTATTAAAGTATTTGTAGGCTGAAAAGTAAGTTACATGGGGATTTCTTTAAACAGTATTCCAACCAATGTGCTAGGCAATTAACAAAAATATAAAATTGAAGCTCTTGCCTTTCAGTTCCCTCACTTTCACTTTGAGCTGTATTTTACTTCTGAATACTGCCATTGATTCTGGTGGGACTATTCATAGTATAAATTGCTTTTTTATTTAGTATTAATAAATATGATAGAGTCAATCACAAAACATTACACAAGCTTGGACAAAAAATATAGCAAGTGGGAAGAGATACTTGGAAAATGGGCACTTAGATAAGTGCTCGGGGCCAAACTTGTATTTTCAGGCATTTCAGGTTTGACTGCGGTTCTAACTGCAGCTCCATGCTTGGATACCTCAGCTCGCTCTGGGTATTGTGTGTTTGTGTATCACCTCAGAACTTGTACTGAGCTATGGCTATACCTTTGCACGATGTTGTTTGTTCTCTGCTGAGAGGCTTTTAATTATAATTCAGTCTGCAGTTCGCATCTCTACCAAAAGCTGTAGCCATTCAGGACAAAATAGCAAAATTTTGCTTTACATTGGCTATTTTGCAGAACTGTACCTTTAAGTGCCTGTCATAAACATTGCATTATTTGACCTTCTAAGGCTGCAATGACTTTCACTGAGAATAAGTCAACATGATACTGACTACAAGCTGATAACATTTGCAGAAGTGAAACACTGCAAAATTTAAGAGTCTGGGAATGCCATTTTCTGGAAAACAGTGGAGTTTCTCCTAGACAGGTACACAGCAGCACCAATGCCAAATTCTGATCCAGGGCATAAAATAAATTCTTCAGTGTTCTGAAATTAGGAGCCAAAGGCTGATCAAACTATACACGAGGAGCAGGTTCATCAGTTAAGGTGCTCACTCAGAACTGTTGTGACATAGGGAACCTGAGCTTGGTAGGGTGCCTACAGCAAATAACTCATGGACAAAGCAGTCTTTCCCATCCTTGCTATCAGCATGGGAAGCACAGCACGGGGAGGATGTTCTTGCTGTTGTACAATCACTGTTTTGGTTGTTCATCTTGCATAGGTGGATTGCTGACTGTGTAGATAAGACTAGTTCCTATAGCTAGTTAGGCAATCATCCCCAAATTCCCTCTGCTTATTCTGTAAAACTTTTGACTTATGTGGAAAAGCACTTGCTCTCTTCTCATGCAGAGCGGTTTCTCAGTACCTCTGTAGCTTCCTCAGCAGCTTCCCACACTTCACGTCTTTGAAGGCCTTCCTACAGTGTGTTTCTTTCACACTTTCCAGTTCCCTCTCCCCACGCCCCCCACCCCTGTAGTTTTCCTTGATGCCATTTCTGTCCCTTAAATTGCTTCTCCATTCTCTCCCAGACACATAACTAGGAGGGAGCCTTCCGTTCACAGACAGGGCTATGACTGAGGCCCCTTTATTCATGGCAGAGCATGGCACAGCAGCATCTGGATTTGTTAGAGGTGAAGGGAAAGGATGTGATGCAAGTAATTATTTTGCAGAATACATGAACAGACGTTTCTTGTGCAAAAATTCTTGATTGTTGTTAAGCATAGTGATCTTTTCCTTCTGTTAAGCACAGGCAGATTGTACTGGCTTCACCTAGACTCTTGGCAAGGAATAGGCCCTGAAATCTGGGCCACATTTAACTGTGCTCTAGAACTATCTGTTCTGTAGGATACCAAAAGCAAGGGAAAGCATTTATATACAGGCAATCCTGTTTTATAGGAGCCAGTTTACAACACTCAAAGAGCAGGCAGAACACAGAAGGAATTGCCAGTTCTTATTTGTATTGGCCCAGGATTTTCAACATAGACTGTAAGACTTTTCATGCAACTTCTCCTGGTTGTTTTAGGGTCATCTTTTAAGTAGGTAACTGTTTCAGTTCCCTCAGTTTCTGAGTGCATCCAGACTCATGTCCAGGCCACAATGTATGGTAGTTTTTTAGTGGGAGGTTAACAAGGAGCATAAATTAAAGTCATGTTCTGGCCTGGTCTATAAAGATGCCTGAAACAAAGAGTATTTCTGTAGCTCCAGCACATTTCTGTAGAAGTATAGGAGTCCACACTAAAGGCTATTCAGTCCATCTGTATGTTGCAGTTCTCAACCATGCATTTAGGTGGTTGGTCTGCTCACTTATTAGAAGGTCTCCAGTATTACCCTATAAGTAAATATGCAAACCCCTGGAATGAACAGGAAAAAGAAAAGCAACAAAAACCCAAAACAAAACACATAAAAAGCAGTCTAAGAAACATTCTCATAATTCTTGGGTAAGTATAGCAGAGGGTTATACCTGCAAAGGTGCGGCTGAAGGACTGCTGTGGAATATGCATCTTACTGCATCTTATGGATCAAGTCAGTCTAATTGATTTATATGACTAAATGAGCTGCAAGGTTGACAGTATGCACATGGTGAGTCCTACAGATGTGTGGCTGTCCTATATAATTCTCCTGTCTTTTATGGCATGAGTTTTGATGTTGGAGACATTCCTGTTTCCTTTGTTTAATAATGAGTAGTTTGTCCTGGCTATTATTTCCAGAACTCTCCTGGGGATAGCGCTGAAATTTCTATAGTAGCATTTCAGTCACAAACCTCCAGAAATTTCTTATGCTCTAGGCAGTAGTACTGCTTTCTCTCTATCTAGTTGTGTGTAAGAATTGCTAATTTGCCGTTGCTAGCTAGATATTGGGACCTCTTTGATATACTAACCCTAATCCAGCACTGGTGCCAGTTTACGTATAAACCTATTAAGATAGCCCTGTCATGTAAATTCCTGAACAATATGCTGAAATTGCATTCCTCTTCCGAATCTGAAAATAGAGTAGATGGCTATGCTCCTTATGGAAATAGGTAACTTTCCATGTTACCAGCCTGAGCTGCTGGTGAGTTAATCTATATGAGGAACCATTTCAGAAGTAAATAAGAGATCTTCATGCCAAGGTTATGGTTATAGTACTTCTCAAAGGGAGGAATTATTCAACACATGCTTATTCAAGCCGTTCTGTGTTTCTTACTGAGATATGTGTCGATGGATTTACAAAGGTGCTCTGATGTGTGAGCTGTCTTTCCTGGGTCTCTATGGAATACTTGTAAATTTCCCACAATGTGCTAGTTCAGGTGGCTTTGAAGTGCTCTGGAGAGAGCTCTGGGAGATAACCATTTTGAGAACTGGCCTTGATGCCATCAAGATTATTGTAGCAGAGCAACGCAAATGTGGACAGTGTAACCATTTTGTAGAAGAATATGTTTTGGAGGGGATTTTTAGCTCTCAATGAGATATGGATACTCTCAGCCTACAGAAATAAGTAATTTTTTTTCTTGCCCTTTCTTAGATACTCATATGCGTAGCACATGCTATGGAGGCATTAAAAAAGGAGCATGTGTCCGTCCTTTCCCTGGTGCTGTGACAAAGTCTGAATGTTGCTGCGCCAATCCTGACTATGGTTTTGGAGAGCCATGTCACCCCTGCCCTGCTAAAAATTCAGGTAAAATTTTTTTGAATACTGTTCTGTCAAACTGACAAAATTCAAGATGGAGGACATGAGTATGCTATGAATGTATTTTGGTCCCAGAATTAAGTTTTCACTATGAGTAATAATACTTTAAAGAGAATAAGCAGTCCTCTGATGAATCTGTGAATTTGCTAGTCAAATCACTCCGGTTTAAAAGCACAGCCCATATTAATTTTAGAATCTGTACTTCATTGTATAAGAATCAATTCTCCAAATAAACCTGGGAATTAATTAAGAAGTAATCTCAATAGTGACAGTAGTACTGAGGTGATGCATGTTAGACAGCATTTCCATTCAGTATTATTTTCTGAGATAACAGAAAAGTACTTGGAAGAATTGAAGTAAAACTGGTGTTGTGCTTGAAAGCAGTAAAATGAGGACTGTCAGAACTTTTTATTAAATTGCTTTAGTGTTTAATTGTTGTTATCAAATTTTGGCTTTGACATATTAGCTATAGTATAAATAAATATTGTGTGTACCCTAGCATTTTATTAGTTACATTGTAGGAGAATTATTTTGAAAAATGCTCAGGTGGATTTGGTTTAGGATGAAAGATGATGAAACATTGGAAATAACATTTTCTTTTTTCCCCAACGTCTCTTGCTTTAATTGAGTAGCTGAATTCCATGGCCTGTGTAGCAGTGGAATAGGTATTACTGTGGATGGACGAGGTATGTTGCATGTTTTTTTTTTTAATGGATATGACTCAAGGTTAAAAAAATATACACAGAATTACATAACTATATACTATATATCAGACTGGAAGATTTCTGCCTGAACATTAATATATTTGTGTTAGTTTTTTCATTATCAAAGTACAATATTTAAAATTTATATAAGGAAAAATCCAGAATTAATTCTCTACAACATTAGGTTTTGCCTGAGAAAAAATCTTCTTTCTTGAGAAGAGAAAAAAAAGTAATCCATTTTAAATGTTTGACCTATAATTTATTTTTCTTAGAATAGGCATAAGATCATAAGATAATTCTCCCTCATTTGGGGAGTAACAGAAGCCACTTGCATTTGCAGTTCATTTTCTGTCAGCTGGGATAGTAACAGAGCAGTTTTTCACTCCAAATCTAATGTTCATTATATGGACTGTTTCTGAGGCTGCATAATTTCTCTGGTGAGTTAAGAGTTGGAAGGGACCTCACTAAAAAAGGTTGTCCTGAAGAAAGGCCTGAAAGCAAGCACTTGCATTTGGTACTGGGAACTGTAAAGCTCTAGCTCCTTTTTCTAGCACCACAGAAAGAGGAATTTTAAAAGTAATAGCTGAGCGAGGCCTGAAGTAAGAGTGACGTATACTGCAGCTGCCAAGTAAGTAGAGTGGATTGAAGAAGAAAGGGTGAAACACAGTATTATTATTCATTGCTAGATAGTTCCCTGATGAGTTAATAAAGTTGTGGCCGAATTAAAGCAGATACTGTACATTTAATATTTCCAGGCTTTTAATTTATATAGCTTTTCTCCTTGTAAGTGTTAAAGCTCCTATTCAGTTCAGCAGGAACAGAATGAGACCTTTGATCATCACATTTAGTAACAGCCTACATAAATTTTAAAAATAGTACTATAATAAAAGAAATTCTGTTCCTGTTCAGTACTGTAAGTGTATATGCATAGATTTTTCTTCTCTATGAGCTCATTGCTTAACATGCTGCCAAAGTTAGAAGTACTTTGAAATACACAGAGTTTGTAAATTCTCTCTCTTTTTGGTGAATTATATAAGGACCATTTGAAGAATCACTAAATCTGATGGAGACGTAATGGCAGTGTATCATAATATTGTACAAACATGAGAATTTGCATGTAGCCTGGTAGGGAGGTTATGTGTTCTTTTCAACACATGGAAAATACGATTTCTCACTGAAAACATAAAGCCAGTTGTGGTCTTTACAAATTGTGTGATAAATACCATGATCTCTCAGGCTTCATGTCTTAACTAAAATGCCTCTTTGCATAGGTTTCTAAAGAAAACCTTGTATTTTCTATACAAGGTTTTGTGCAGCAACCCTGCAGGCAATTTTCATGCTGCTACTTCTACCACTGTTTATACCAAGGGACTTTGTTTGCCAATTCCATTTCCTAAAGGAGAGGGATACTGATGCCACATTCATTCCCTAATAAAAATTCTGTTGTGTTCCTTATGCATTCTTGTTATCAAGAGTGAGTTGTGAAGCTCTTATCATAGAGATTTTATTTGATTTTTAGTTGGTATGTGGTTTGTTAATTAGACTGCATTCTATCACCACATCCCTAGAACTGTCATTCAGCTTGTGATTAACAAGTGCAAAATCTTTCTGTCTCCATGTGAGAGAAATCTGGATATAGGCGAGGGCAGAGATTTTGCAGTCTTGTTCAATATAAAAAGCAACAAGAAGGGCTGGACCTTCTGAAATCATTAATTAGGTAAACAGAGAGAGAGTTATGAAATTGTGTGGCTTGTTGCTTGGGTAGAAACAAGTGTATTAAGCTACAGAAAAGTATTTACTCAAAAGAAAACATAAAGGTGAAATACTAAGCTAATTCATGTTTTCTTAGGAAATTTTCACATCTTCTAGCTTTGAGTTTAATCTAAGGGCAGTATGATATTTCCAAATGCATATCTGAATATATGTAAATCTAAAATGTATTGTGATTAGAAAGAAAATCTCCTGTATAAAAGGTTGAGCAGTACAAGTAAAAACCAGGCTTTTTATGAAGTCATAGTTAGGCCAGCACCCCTACTGTTCTTTCCAAGGTTTGGAAAGGGAACAATTTAAAGTAATGGGCTTACCGTATGGGAAGAAATAAATATTGAAAAACTCTCTTTTCCTCAGAGGCAAAAAATACTAAAACTAGCCTTTTCCTGTTCTTATAGTTCATATAAATATTTTGGAATTTTCCAACTACAGCAGAAATTCTATATGGGACTGTAAATTCAGGGAATGTATCTCATTCATCATCCTATTCTGTTGATATGAGAAAAATTTAGATTTCCAACAAGTACTATAATTTCTGCAATACTGGGTGTGCTGTGGTGTTGACCTGTGCATTAGTCCTGTATTAGGAAAACCATTTGTTTCACCTAATAATTTATGACTTCTTACCTAGATTGTTAAACCACAGGCACTGAGTACACAGGTGAGATTATTTTGCGTGAAGGTATTCTTACAAGCACATATTTCCTTATTGATTTGGGTTAGAAAGGATATTTGGAGGTCATCCAACCTAACCTTCAACAGAGGTAACTTCAAAGTTGAATCAGGTTTCTCAAGACCCTGCCCAGTGGATTTTGGAAAACCTCCAAGGATGGAGTTCCAGTAGCCTCTCTGAGCAGCTTGCTCTAGTGGTTAACCTCTATTGAGGGGACGAATTGTTTTCCTGGTGTTCAGTTAAAATTTCCCCTGTTTTAACTGTTGTCTCTTGCTCTGTCCTTGCGTACCTTAAAGAGTCTGGCTCCATCTTCTATTAACATCACAGAAATGCTCTCATTTTCCCTCTTGCTGACTAAACAAGTTCAGTTCCCTCAGCTTCTTCTCCTATATCAGGCACTGATCCTGCTAGGAGACTACAGTCACCTTGACATGGGCTGGAAAAGCAGCACAGCAAGCTTTATATAGTCCAGGAGACTAGTTTCTTAATCCAGGTGACAAACAGCCTAACCAGAAGAGAAGTGTTACTGCATCTGTTGCATAGAGCACAGATGCACTGATTAGTGAGGTCACACTCTATGGCAGCATGGGCTGCAGTGATCGTGACTTGGTGGAACTCATGATCTTGAGGGATATGGGCCAGGTGAAGAGTAAATCCAAGACCCTGAATTGTAGGAGAGCAAACTTTCAGGTTTTTTAGTAACTAATGGATGAAATCTCATGGGAAACTGCCCCCATAGAAGAACAGAGCATGGCTATAAGAAATTTTCCTTAGATTGCAAGAGCTCTTGATTCCCATGTGTAAGGGATCAGGCGAAGAAGTCAGGAGAATGGCTCAATCTTCTAGTTAAACTAAAGTATAAGAAGGAAATGCATAGGCAGTGGAACCAGGAACACGTATCCTGGGAAGGTTACAGGGATGCTGCCCTGATGTTTAGGAGTGGGACCAGGAAAGCTAAGGCATAGTTGGAGCTGAGTTTGTCAAGAGTTCTACAGGTACGTTGGTCAGAAAAAGATCACAAAAAAATACACGCAGACACACAAGCATCGTAAGTATAACAGGAGAAATAGTGTCAACTGCCATGGAGAAGGCTAAGGTACTAAACAATTTTTTTACCTGACTTTTCACTGATAATCACTCTTCCCATGTCTCTAAGTCTCTGAACATCAGGAAGTATAGTCCCTCTATCATAGCAGAAGAGCAGGTTCAGGACCACCCAGGAAGCTGAACATACACAAGTCATACATACCTGATAAGATGCATACCAAGGTACTGAGGGAACTGGCAGATGTGGTTGCTAAACTACTCTCCATCATATTTGAAAAATGGCAGTCAGTCCCCAGTGAAGGCAGAAAAGAGAGTATCACACCCATTTTTAAAAAAGGGTAAAAAGGAAGACCCTGGGAGTTACCAGTCAGTCTCACCTCAGTGCATGATAAGATCATGGATCAGATCATCCTGGAAGTTATGACAAGACATGGAAGATAGAGGTGATTAGAGACAGCCAACATAGCTTCACCAAGGGCAAATCGTGCCTGACTAATCTAGTGGCCTTCTACGATGGAGTGATTGCACCAGTGGACAAGGGAAGAGCTACTTTTATCTCTACCTTGACTTTTGTAAGGCCTTTGAGATGGTCCCCCACTGTGTTCTTCTCTCTACACTAATTTGGAGATAGATGGATTTGATGGATGGATTGTGCAGTTGATTTACTAGGGACAGGAAACAGCATCCAGAGGGACCTTGAGAAGCTTGAGGAGTGGGCCCATGTGAACCCCATGAAGTGGCCCAAAACTGGACATAGTATTCCAGGTTTGGCATCACTAGTGTGAAATAAAGGAAAATAATTACTTCTTTGAGCCTTCTGCTCGCACCCTTGCTATACCCTTGCTCAGCATGACAGCCCAACATCCAGTGGGTCAGATGTTGTCTACATCTATCACAGGATTAGTTTTTTCTTATCTTTTGTTATCTGGTTATCTTGTGTGTTGTGTTAATACAGATATTAATGAGTGTGCATTGGATCCTGATATTTGCTCCAATGGAATTTGTGAAAACTTACGTGGCAGCTATCGTTGTAACTGTAACAGTGGCTATGAGCCTGATCCTTCTGGGAGGAATTGTATGGGTAAGTTGCTTGATGTTTTTATTATTGTTGAAGAATTCATCACTGTATTGATGCTGATTTGAATTGACAGAATTTTGGTTTCAAGATATCTACTGAGGTTACAATGAAAATGCAAAAACTCTCTAATGAAATTGCTTTTTTCAGTTACTGCATAGCTTATATTCTTACTGGTGTTTTTTCTGTTATTTGGCAGAGGGGGAGATATTACTGTTGAGAAGTATAAGCAAGAGATACTGCAGCTTAGGAATTAATTTTCTCAAAAGCATGTGAATCAGTTTGTATTGTATTTTAATATAAAACATTTGCCAGTACCACCTCAAACATGTCCCTTTCAAGGCTGGAACATAATTTGTCAAGAGCTGGAGGTCGTGATTTTACATAATAAAATGTAGCAGATGGCTGTCATTATCATAATGAATGATAAATTGGTGGCCTGTGTACACAGTCTTCACAGCATGCACTGGTTCATGATGTACCTGAATTATGCAAGTACAACAGAATGGGTTGCTCCAATTTTAGCCTAGTAATTCTGAAAGCTTCAGCTCATGAAGGACTCACTGTTAGGATTTCATGAATCATGTCTCAACAGTGGGCTCAGGGGTAACAGTTGCTCTTTTATTCTTCAGAATTTGTCACCGGTATGCAGCAATGATTCACTTCAGAAACTTTTAGTTGTAATTTACAGTTTGGTGTAGGTTTATACCAGACAGTTGTTGCAATATCTAGATACCTTTTCTTCACGTGTTTAGGAATACCAAACAGAAGATATCTGTGCTATACGTTTCACTCTCTGTCTAATTAATTCTGTTATTCATGGTCATACATGAAATTCAGTATTTTTCTTTGGAAAAGTGTGTTATACTCAGGTACATCATACAATAATACCACTTATAGTCCTTTTGTCATCCTCTGATTTTAAACATAAAAATTAAGTTTGTTTGTATTAGAAGCTAATGGAAATCTATCTGAAACCATCAGAAAGTCTTTAGTATAGTCCACCATCTGATACATTGCTTTTGGGGAATTGCTGCTCTCTACACGTACAGGTTTACTGACCTATCCCTGGTGTTTGTGGTCACTTTTTGGTAGGGAAAACCTGAACTATATAACAGTGGTGTAATTTTAATACCAAGCATTCCTACCTAGTGAAGCAAAGCAAACACAAAGCAATAAAAGTGTTTCTTTCATCTGCTTGACATAAGGAATTTTACAGCCAGTTACTTTCTAAGGGCCCTAATTATGACCTCTTGGCAGGTAAATCACTGCTGCAGAAAACTGTTTTGGTTTTGGGGTTTTGGATTTTTTTTTTAAATACTTCACATGAGATTCCTTTTCTGATTGGATTTTATGGCAATGGAATTTATTTATCTAGTTACAGTTGGGATTATGTAAGTGCTAGTATACATATATGTCTGTTTAAATATTTAAATAAAAATACGGCATACTGACTGTGAGAATGCATTTATTCTTAGGGTAATTTTTGCACAAAAGAAGTTACTTATAAATGCTTTAATACAGGGTTGAAATATTTTAATTAGTGATACAGATTATGAGTTGCCAGGGAATAAAAATGGTCATCATATGGAATGCAGACATTATTTTTGTCAGTTTTAAGTGTTTTTAGAACATGAGCTGTGTTGTTCTGTGTTTTTGCAGTGTGTATTGAAAGAGATTACAGGCCAAATCTGAAGTTACTCTGAGACTCTAAGGGAGTAATATGTTGATAACACCACTAGTTTGGGTTAAATGACAACAAGCTCAAAACTAAAGTCTGTTTCTCTTAAAAATGTCAAATCCCAAATTCATCCTCCTTTGCTGAATTAAATTCAGATGAGGTTAGATGAAGGAGAGTTTAGTTTAGAAGAGGTTCTTTACAGCTGCCAAACTTAAATCTCTGATTTATTTTCTAGGGAAATTTAGACTTTATTGTCTGAATCCTAGAGGAATTTTTAAGCAGTTGGGAAACCAGGAGCCTCCAGACTCTTAATTATATTGCATTCTTAATTNTGTTTTTCTGCTTCTTTTATAAAATTTAGACAGTATAAAAAACCAAATTGATGTGAGATTTCAGTTGCAGTGTTAAGTTTAGGAAATACAAGCTGTCAAAATAAAAGAGACACCTTGAAGCAGAGTATAAAGTGTTAGTTTATCATGATTTACCCTGTCAGCATTCTCCTGTAAGCTTAAGTATTTGTGATGTGTCATGGACACTAATGTAAAGTAGCTTAAAGTTATAATTTTTTTCTTTTTAAAAAGAAACAGTGGGGGACAAGGCAAACTGATTGCTTTTTATTAGCATTATTTGCAGTTCATATAAGAGGAGTTCAGGGAGTGATGGTAATTTATGGGGTTTTACTATTGGCTGTGCTTGATATCCTGGTCTTAATCATGGTGGGGTGGAGGCTAATACAATATACCTCTGGAGAGGAGGTGCACATGTGTATTCTTGAGATGTCTGCCATACATAGGCTGCACAGCTTAGATTTTAATGCACATTTTCACTTTGTGAATAACAAGATCAATTTTTGTCCATAGGAGAGGATTAGAACAGTTACCTAACATACCCTTGTTTGTCTGTTTAGGAAAAAAAAAAACAAAACCAGCACTAAAATTCTGGTTTCAAAGCAAATAGACATTTGTAAGGTTGTCACAGTGTTCTAGTCATACAAAGAACCCAAGGTCAATCCAGGACAACATAATTACTACCTTAAGACTGTTTATGACATGAACTGTTTTTAGAGCCTGCTAATGAAAAAGTTTAAAAGCAGAACAGAAATTTTAGTAATAAGAATATGAAAATGAGTTAGCCTTTCGAAACTAAGGATTGGTATTTTAACTTGCTCGGTGACTGCTGTAGGAAACTGCCTACCTGGCAGCCCATTTGTTGTGGTAGAAAGCAATAGGGGCTGCTTGTGGAGGTGAAGGCCTTTCATGTCATGTGCGCTCACTGGTGTGTCTAACTCGTCTTTTTGCAGACATTGATGAATGTTCAATGAACGGGCTGCTGTGTGATAATGGGCTCTGTCGAAACACTCCTGGAAGTTACAGCTGCACTTGTCCAAAGGGTTATGTATTCAGCACTGAGACAGACACATGTGAAGGTGAAAAATCTGCAAGTTGTGTTAATTTTATTGCTTACTGTATAACGTTAAAGCTAAATGATCACAAAAGATTTAGAGTGGTGACAAATGCCAGAGGAAAAGACAGAAGTAATATATTGCATAAATCATTTAATTCCTCTTACAATTTCTCTGCAGTATTTTTCAGTATTGGGTCTTACCATTGGATTTCTTTCAAAGTAGTTGATTCACTTTTATATGAAAATATTTTCCCTTCCTTAGATAAAACATTTGTAAGCTGTAATAAAGGGGAATGTGTGCTCACCTTTGATCATGTAGCAGAGACACCTGGTCTATCATTTAGGGAAATGTGTCTTTTTTGATCACAGAGTCTTTTCATTCTTTTTGCCTTCAGTCTGTGGCAATAATTAATTCTGGATAAAATTCAGGCATTTGTGATGCTTGGTATGATGCTTGAATTCCAGGATCTGGATATTACTGCCTGATGGTACTAAAATAGTTCTTTATAGTAAAATCAAAATTGCTTTCTTTTATGACTCATGAAGACAGATGTTAGATTAATGGAAATGTTACGTAGCAGAAACTAATGAGTAGTTTTCATTATAAAAAAAATAGAAATTGTTGTACATAAGAAGAGTCAAAATAGAATTATTAGCTTTTTTCTCAATTTTTAACTAGTCTTCAGAGAAATAGAATTTTACTGATCTTTTGCATTGTTTTATATTTGGTTCCTTGATCTGCAACTCTCATTATTTGTTATCATTAGAAAATATTTGTAGTAAATAGCCCTACATTCGAGTGAGTGATGGGGAAGCTATAATCCTTTGTTACGGTATTCCTATTATGTGAACTGGTGTCATTGTCTAAATTTGTCTGTAGTAGTGGAAAACGTAATTCCCCTCAGCTGCTTGTTACTACTGGTCAAACAGATCTTACTGACATACAGCTAAACAAACATAGAGAAAGAAAAATGGAAGCCCTCTGCAAGCCACTGGTGCCGTGTAAGATCAGTCAGGTTAATTTAAAACCATTTCCTTAGCAGCCGCATAGGCTGAACATGCTAACTTTCCACTGAAGCAGGTGAGAAGCACTTATGTGCTCTTTGCCAGTTTTCTGCAGGGGAGTGGAAGCAAGCAACATGGGAGGGCAGTAGTGTTTTGAATGTCTCCAACAGTTCAGAAAGTGAGCATGTGTTTACATTCAAAACATCTCATGAAATGATTTAAATTCTGGCAGTATCAAATCATTCACCTCTTCACCCTTTCTGTTCAAAAGAAATTACATTCCTGTTACTACATGTGTGTTCCAGAGGTCACTTTTAAATGTTAAAATGCCTTCTCTCCCTGAATGTTACAAATTAGTAGCACTTGTTCAGATTAGGGTTTTTCTTATACTTCTATGGATTTATAATGCTCTGTTTATTAAATTGTCTCAATGTGTAGTATCTATTCACAACATTCAGATGAAATTTGTTCTTCAGGATCTATCTATATGTTTAGTTTCTGTGCACTGATAGATTTCTAGCTATGGAAATAGCTTACTGTGTGCCCTTAATCATAGAAATACAGGATGGTTTGAATTGATCATCGAGTTCCAACCCCCCTGCCATGGGCAGGGACACCTCCCACTAGACCAGGTTGCTCAAAGCCCTATCAAGCCTGGCCTTAAATACTTCCAGGGATGGGGCATCCACAGCTTCCCTGGGCAGCCTGTTCCAGTGCCTCACCACCCTCACAGTAAGAATTTTTTCCTAATATCCAGTATAAATCTCCCCTCTTCCAGGTTAAAACCATTACCCCTTGTTCTATCACTACGCTTCCTGACAAAAGAGTCCCTCTCCAGCTCTCCTGTAGGCTCCCTTCAGATACTGGAAGGCTGCTATAAGGTCTCCCTGGAGCCTTCTCTTCTCCNGCTCATGTTGAGCTTCTCATCCATGAGCACTCCCAAGTCCTTCTCCTCAGGGCTGCTCTCCAGCCATTCTCTGCCCAACTTGTATTTGTACCTGGGATTGTCATGTCCCAGGTGCAGGACCCTGCACTTGGCTTGGTTGAACTTCATGCCATTTGCACTAGCCCAGCTCTCAAGCCTGTCCAGGTCCCTCTGGATGGCATCCCTTCCCTCTAATGTGTTGACAGCACCATTGAGCTTGGTGTCATCAGCAAACTTTCTGAGGGTGCATTCTATCCTGCTGTCCATGTCTCTGACAAAGGTGTTAAATAGTATTGGTAATGTGCATGTTTTGTAAGGAATCTTACAGACAGAAAAACTGGAATAGTATATTCATTACCAAGATGAAAAGGCCATCAGCTTTAGAGCAAAACCCTGACCAAAAGATAGAGATGAATGAGATGCAAAAATGCAAACATATTGAAATTAAATATATCTAGATTTTCAAATATATTTTAAAAAAAAAATTCTAATAATAACAGTTCACAATTGGGATTTGACAGCAACAACAATAACAATTTTAGAACAATAAAAGTGGTTTCACAATTGCATTGAGCCGCCACAGCCTTACAAAGAAAATGATCTTGTCTTCTGGACATTCTTATTATCATTGCAGTATGTTTTCTCTTGTGCTAGAAGAAATTTTGGGATCATGATGGCGTGAACCAAGTCTGGGAGTCCCTTATCTTAGGTTTTTTGTGAGGGGGGTGTAAGTGGAAAATAGTGGGAGGGCGAGTCATTCTGGAGTGGAAGTTAATTTACTACTTAGATCATTGAGGAGAGTGTGACTTCTTTAGATATCATTGCCAGCTAATATTAACTGTAAAATTATAGTGTAGCAACAAAAAAAGGTTACACTTAAAATTTCCAGGAAAGTAAATGAAGAGATGGCAAGCATGTTCACTCTTAGTGGCACCTTTGTCCATTTTTCTGAGGACTGTGACCAATTCCAGGTCTTGTCTAAGGGAATTAGATGCATTCCCCAAATTATTAGTTTATGAATCACTTCTAAAAACGTGAATAAAGAAACAGTATTATTATAACATATTATAGTGTCTTTTAGTAATACAGAAACAGATATTTCAAAATTTGAGTCAGCCTGAGCATGAGGTAGAAAATGCACTCACGCCTTATTTAAGCAATTAGTTATTTAAAATATATTCTACTTTGAAAAGATAATTTCTGAGATGATCATTCAAGCTCACTAAGTAAAGCTGTGTGGGTTTCTGTGTGTTGGATTTGGTGAGATTTTAATTAATGCATTTAATCTTTTTCTTTTTTTTAACATTTTTTTAGATGTTCATAAAAGAACATGCATCTGTGCATGTTTGCAGTATTTGTACTGTGGCTCTGGCAGAAGCTGACGAAAAAAAATTTTTGGATATTCCAAAAGAGTCAAAACTAGGATAGATCTGTCCCTGTCTCATCTACCTTTCATGGTGGTCACAAGGTTTAGGTTGTTACTGAGAAGGAGGGTATTTTGCTATCTTCATAGCATAAAAGTGGCTGCAGCCACTTTGGGGAGGAATTACATATCCAAACAACTGATTATCTATATCTAAAATTTTAGATTTGTAAGTCCTTTCTGAACATGTTTTAATGTAATAGCCCTAAAATACTCCTCATTTTTTATTGTCTGTACAGGAGAATCTGAAGGTTTTTCAGTCTCTCTTAACATTGTTATCTTCAACTTACATATATAAGTCCTGAAGGATTTGTCATCTTCATCTTGAATCTTGTAGGTTGATGTTTAAATTTAGCTAATCAGATTAAAACATGGATTGGGAGGGTTTTGGCATAAAACTGTTTATAAAGTGTATCACATTTTTTCTGATGTTGAGGGGGTTGGCCGTAGAGGAATAAATTAATCTCTTTCTGTCCAAAGTCTGGTTTCAAAGAAACTTTTTTTAATTCAGCTGGGAGTTACAAGTTCACTAGTTGTAAAAACTTCTGTAGCTAGAACCTTTGTATAGTGTTCTGAAAATGCTTTGATGTTTATTACTCACCCATATATTTTTAATTAATATAACTGTCATCAGTAACTGTGAAGAATCAACAAAACCCTTCACTGTTTTTATTTATAGTTCAATTGAAATTTTTTATCAATTTGTTGTGGGGAATGGGGGAGTTGTTAAAGGCTCCAGAGTCTCTGAAAGTTAATATTTTTGCAACAAGCTCTGTGGTTTAGATTGTGTTTCCAGTGACAGAACTTGTTAGACATAAACCAGATGTGCTTTGAAGTTCACTTCCAGGAATGTACAGTGGACTGTTTCAATTTTTGTTTCTCTGACATTTAAAATGTACACTAAAGTCACTGAAAAAAAAAGTGTTTTTTAAAAAAATCCCTGATAATTATTTTCATTCATAGTGGCTTTTATTTTAAAATATAATATATAACATATATATAAAATAAGTTTGGATTCTTGCTCACTGTAGTTAATACTGCCATTTAATATTATTATAAGAAGGTGTCTGGAAAAAAGTTCTGGAGTTCCTTTACATTGTGAACAGGATACTTTTTCACCTGATTCAGCAGAGCACTAAAGGTGAAGTAGATTCATCCTTTAATTAGTTTTGTGTTTTTTTTCTGAATGGTGGTTTTGGGCTTAGTCTTGTTAATACCCAAAAGAATAGAGTTTGATTTTTTCTTTTTTGTTTGTTTTTTTCTTTTATTTCTTTTTTTGTTTGTTTGTTTTGTTTCATACTAAAGCATATCAATCCAGGAAGTTTAAAACTGTTTTATGGTTTTTTCTTTAATTTAAGGTTAGAGGCCTACAGCATAGTCACAAGATCATTTTAGAAACAAACAGAATGCCTCTAGATATGTGTACCCTAATCCTCAGTGAAAGCTGCTCTCCCTCTTTCCACTCCATAGAGAGAAAGGGGACAAGTATTCCTGTAGCTACATCAGGCCAAAGTGAAGTGAGGAGCAGTCATGAGGCTCCCCTCATCTTGGTGGCCAACTCCTGACATTGTCAGCCCAGAGATGGAGAGTTACTTTTTGTCTGTGGAATCAGTGAGGGCGTGGTGCTGGTACTTCAAAGGTGTACAAACCCAGACTGGGCAAAAAAGGAGGGAGGAAGGGTGAAAGGGGATTGTCCCCTGCAGACAGCAGGAACCAGGCAGATCAAGTCAGCTGTTTCACCTTTCCGTTCTTGCCCTTTTTTTTCTCACCCATGTGTTCAGTTTCCGTTGTCTTCTCCTTTCATTGCCTTTGGGCAGAGAATGAAGAGCATGGCCCATGAAATCAGGATTGCTGCTTCACTCTTCAAAAGGTGTTGAACTTTAGGTGCTTTGTCCCCACCACCTCTACTTACTCACTTATCTTTGGTTCTAGTTTTGGGGACACTGACTTCCAGGTGTGGCCCTCAACTGTTTTTCGTTAGGTTTGGGTTTCTTGATAACTCTGAAAACTGAAATACAAGATGGATTTTCCTAGAAGAAAAATGTTGTAAACCTAACAGCGAAGTATTAGGGAGAGTTGAAGATAGGCGTGGTAATCTGGTATTACCTCTATAAATGTGAAGTATTCTAAGTTTCATGTGTTTTTCTTATTCTGAATGTGATTTAAGTGAGTTGGATAGTGGCAACTCTCTGATAATTACAATCTTTTGTCTCACACATTGGTTGTCTTTGTACAGACATGTGCATGTCTGGGCTGACAGCTTTACAGTTAAAACCATGTAGAACTTTACATAAATCACCTTTTTTCAGCTATAAATATTTTCAGCAGACTTCAAGCACTTGAACTTGAAATTTTTGACACTGTTAGTGTCATACTAAGTTTTAATTTTGATTTTAAAAAACTCAAAAGCCAAACCTTTTTTTCATTTCCAAGAAAATGATGATTTGTTTATTTAGAAACAAGCAAACCTTGTGACCTTTTCTGTTAAAAGCTGTTGCTCATTTATGCAGTTGCTGAAATTTCTTGAGTGCTTTTTTTTGTGTCAAGGTGGTACCATTTACTCTGCGAGTGTGCTCAGAAGTTTTAAGTCTCACTTTGCATGAGACTGACCCACAGTAGAGCAAGTATACAATGGTCCTTTCGAAAAGTACTCTCTGAATGGACAGTAGTTGTGGCTCGGGGACTTCTGACACCAGAAGCAGGATCTTCACCTTATACAGACCTTGGGGAATTTATGTTGCATGAACTTGTCCAGACTGCTATCGATTAATGCAAACTTTCAGCAGCCTAGGACAAGGATTTCAGTTTCTTTACCTGTTGGGTAAAGAACCACTACTTCACTTATTTTCCTGCCAGCCCGCTTTGTGGGTTATCCTTTGTTCTTGGATTTTAAGAGACGGTGAGCATTTGATGCCTTTGAAACTATATATAGCCTAAATTTAGTTGTTTTGTTCTCTCTTTTATTTTTTTCTTGTATTTTTTGTAGCTAGCCAAACTGCTGAAAACAAGATGGCAGATTGAAAGGAAGAAAAAAATGTATCTTTCTCCAAGAGCATTTCTATAGGAAAAATTATTTGGCCTATACTGCGTATTTAAGATTACTTCTTTGTCTCAGTGTGATCTGTTTCTAATTGTGGGAACCAGATACTTGATTTGTGGGAACCAGATATTTGGTGTCTTTGCAAAAGCTGTAGAGAGTACTCTCTATTACCAGGTATTGCTGGATGGGGAGAGAGTAAAGGCCAGGGAGGCAGGGAGCATATCTTGGCTAGTAAAGCCTTAGGCAATAAAGTGTGACATGCATTTGCAGGTAGAAGGGATGCAAAACAGATAAATGTTGGTGAGCCTTCCTGATTGCCAGTTTGGATACAGCGGGACTTGGAGCTTGCTCTGTCAGAACTAACTGGCTTTCTAGATGTATACCAGGTTAACTCTGTACTGCACTTCCAAGCACGTCAAGCCAGTGCATGAGTAGAGCCAGACCTGGCCTGGAACTACCTGCTTGTTTGCTGTACTGGGTACTACATAGTAAGCTGGCTCAGGAGCCAACATGAGATGACACTACCAAATGTGTCTAAACAGACTTTTCACAGAGAAATGTGGACACTCTGCCTAATGCCCCATAGGACTAAAAGCCCACAGTAGGATGGGGCTTACTAGGTTGGGACCTGCCTGTCCAGTTAGCCCACTACACAGCCAGCCACAGAAGCTGTCTAGATGTGTTCATGTAAAGCACTGTCTTGACCCAATAAGACCTCCTGTGTTTTATATCTCTGCATTTCTCTATGATTAGTGTGTAAACTGAGTAATCCACAAGTTTAAGAATAGGCTTCACAAATTTAAAGCTCTGTTAGTATTTAAGACCTTGCTGGCATTCAAGGAGAATTCCTTTTTGCTCTCTGTAGGTAATTCTGTTAAATAAGGGAACTGTGAAAATTGTTTTTTAGATTAAGTGTTTACTTCTAGCGTGAAGAGAGATATCACAGTTTCCTAAGTTTACTGATTTCTGGGAATTTTGCATCTCTCTTTTATTGTTCTTTGTTTTTTTCTTATTGTTCTTTGTTTTTAATAATATATGCATAATTTTTTGATTTTAAATACATACTCCTTCCTGTGACCCCAGAAGATCATGAAATACGTGTCTAGTGAAGACTTGATGTATCACAACATTTCAAATAGTAAATGATACCGTTTTCATGACTTCTAAAAAATAAGGAAGCTATTTTAGTTTGTCTTGAAAATGGTATCTTGATGCTATTGTTTCAAGTACTTAACCAGATCCTGCATTAACTTATGATTAATTTAAATCAGGCTATTTTAGTTTATAGATATGACCTTATTCCTCAAGCTCTGCTAGCAAACATAAGCAAGTTTGATTTCTGGCCCATCAAAGGAAAACTCTGGTTGGATTAGAATGTATGGCTTGATTCAGGACCCAAATCAAAAAATAGAATAGATTGGCTTCAGGAAGAAATGCTGGATATGCATCTGCAATTGTTCTTTGAAAGAATTTGTTAGTATTGTTTTAGTCTTAAAACTGATTTCACTTTAAAAAAAGTAGTCAGCAAATAATACTGTTTGCAGGGGTCCATTTCTTACATGTAAAAAGCCTTAAAAACTCATGGGGGTAATAAAGCAAAGAAGTTAGGGGTTAGAGGGAAGTACCATTTACTGTATTCCAGTTTCAACTCCTATTTCTTGAACACTTTCCAGAACTAGAGAATCACAGCCAGCATTATAATATTTTGCTTCTGACAGGGTTTTCTCAATTCTTCCAAAGCCTCATGGAGCCATAAATGACAGAAACAATTAGACCTTTGTTAGTGCACTTCATGTTGTGGCTGGGAATGTATTGCATCCTATGAAAAATGGGTTTTGTTTTCTCACAGGTCAATTGCAGTCCATGTTGGAAAACTTTGTAGTCCAAGTTGTTGGAAATTAAAGTCTCTGTAGAAAAGAGCCATTTCATTAAAACTTTCAGAATATGGGCTCCTGTACATGTGCACCTACATGTTACCTGCCTGTCCCTATAGCTTTTGAATGTCATGCTGAGAGGGGAGAAGAGGGGGGCATATGTGCCAGGCATTCTTGGCAAATTATAGTCCAAAGCAGCATTTGTACTTTATAATATTTTTCAGAAACATTTTGTAGTTTTAACAGTGGGGTTTTTTTTCTGGATTATAGATATAAATGAATGTGAAAGCGGCCCGTGTGTCAATGGTGCCTGCAGGAACAATCTTGGATCTTTCAATTGTGAATGTTCCCCTGGCAGCAAGTTGGACTCTACAGGACTGATATGTATTGGTAGGTATTTGCTCCTGTTATTTTCCCTTTTCTTATTAGCTTGATAAATGTTGATCGTATTAATTAATGCAGCAAAAAGATAATGCATTTGGGTAGTTTCCCTGTGATAGCAGACAGTATCTAGTTCTGTGGGTAGGCCAAAACAAACATGAACTGATTTTATTGCTTCCATGGGAGCAGGAACAAACGGAGGGAAACATAATTCACAAGGATGTCCAAGCTATGGTGAAAGTTGTGAAATGCATATATCAATTGGTAAGAGAGAATGGGACTGTCTTATTATTAATAGGAATTATCTTGTCCTTCGGGAGAGTAAGAGTGAAGTTATAGGTGATTAGTCTGGTAGTCTTGTCTGGAGAAAAGAAGGCAAGTGAAAATGGAGAAATACCTACTTAAATAGTGATACAAAAGCACGTAACTTATAAGGCTGCAGGACATCCTTCACAAACCGTGAAGCCTGACTTTCCTAGCTACGAGAAAGTGTTAATGGCTTTTGCATTATAGCACAATCTCTTACTGTACCTCTGTTTTAGGAAACTGGTAGAAGTGAGTAAAGCAAATCTGAGTTTGCTAGGATCTCTGCCCCTCAAGTGGACACGAGTGTTGTCTTAGTTTTATACACACACATGCAAATATGTATGTATATAATGTTAGCGTCCTTTGAAGATTCTGTTGCATTGAAAGAAAACAGAGCACTGCTCAGATTTTATTGGAGCTATGAGCAACAGTAGTCTGCAAGATGTCATTGACATTATCTTTGGAAGCCATTTATTGATTTTTTTTTCTTGCCTTTCCAAGAAAATTCAAAGAATTAGAGATATATGTACTTCTTAGGTGATCACAATCTGCATTGTTTCATCTTACTTGTTTAATGTAATTGAAGTCATTGTAAGATATGTCAGATAAATCGGCTTGGAGTGTAATTAATAATGGAATGATTGAAGTCATTGTAAGATATGTCAGATAAATCGGCCTGGAGTGTAATTAATAATGGAATGATTCTAATTTTAAATGTTCCTTTTATTTTAAGGAGGATTTGTCTGGTGTTCTTTATTCAACTTTCTTGCCTTGCCAAGATTTTCTTAAGATAGGAAATTGAATGCAAAGGCTCAAATTTCCAGTTAATGATGGAGTCTGTCTTCTATGCCTTAATATACTTTTAAAGTGAATGTTACTTTGCATTTAAGCCTTCTTTTAAGATTTCCTTGTAGCACCACTGGCCAGTAAAGTTTAGTATTGTTTTGTTCTTTTTTACATTGTGCTAATTTCTTGATATGACCACACTAACTTATGCTTTTTTGCTCTACTTTTTTTAATATTGTGTTCTCACATCCACAGGTACTACAAGTGCACTAAGGGCCTAATTATTACAAAGTTCTGGATTTAGTTTGCAAATGGTTTCCATTGAAATGTTTACAGTGCGAGGTCCTATTTGGCCTAAATATTAGTGACATAGAATTTGAACAAAGAAAAATAACTAAACAGTCAGACACAAAGTGAATAGAAGCCACTTGTATACTGTGAGTCTAATAGTTAATTTCTTGTTGATCCAAGTCATCTCAGGAACCTTTTTCTGTACTGCAGGTGAGAATGTGCTAAGACAGAAGAGTCAGAAGTATAACTAATGTGAGACATACTGTAAGAGCCCCAGTTGTATGTTTTTGTTCCTTGGCAAAACTTCCATTGGAACTGGTAGTGGTAAGAGGGTGAGAGCATGAGATTCTCATTCTCTTAGATGGGAATCAGTCCTACATTATATGTTTTTCTTCCTTTTTTCATTATGATGATTATTTAAGTTAAAAATGGCACATAATTTTTAAATAAAAGCACACAACAACAGTATTAGATAAAGAAGGGATTATTATCACATCACGGTTAATTTTTTTACTGGTTTTCACTGTCTTGTGGACATAGGTCACATATGGCACATAGACTAATCTCATATGGAGAAACTGCATGGTTGATGCATGTTCTTTATTCAGTTGGTGGACAGAGGACTTCAGTCTGTCAGTTCTTCTGGTTCTTTTGTTCACTCTGTTCAGCCTCAAGGCTGAAGGACCATGTGGCTTGAAACTGAGCATAGATGTGGGCCTTTTTTTTTTTTCTTTCTGTGAGCTTTCCTGATAGAGAAAAGACTTGCTCAAATTACAGTCAGAATTCAACTCCCAGTATTTACACTCAAATTTAAGCTCAAACCTCCAGCAAATGAGGGCTGTTAGTTCAGCAGTTTACAATAAAAACATTCAGGAAAAAATATTGTGATATTTTTTGTATTTCCTTTTTTTACATGCAGGCAGTGTTTGCAATATTGAGGCTGCACTCTTAGGGAGAAAAAAAGTGGAATTGTTTTTGAAATAACTCTGTTGGTGATACAAATGTTGCAGTTAATATATGGTTTTTATACATATTTTAGTCAAGATTCATGGAATTCATACACTGCACAATAAGCAGGCTGCCATCCGCCTGTAGTATGCATATATTTTACTTCAAGGCAGAATCAAAAACATGCCAGCAACTGAAAGAATACTTTGATGCTGAACAGTAACTTTTTCACCAAAGCAAAGATCAGAGTGACAGCCCTCTGCTGATTTTGTTTGGACAAGGGAGAGTATGTGAAATAAAGGAAATTAACTTATAGCCTGAAAAATGTAAGAGAAGCAGACTTAGGCAGGAAAATGTGGAAGTAGTTGGACTGAAGAAAATCACCTGCTAATTTGCATAGTTTAAATAATTTTTGAGATATTAGTATTAATTTTCCATCCTACAAAGTTGCCAACTCAAAATAAATAGTACTGAGCTCAAGAAATTTCTAATGAATAAACCAATAGAAGTATTTACATTTTGGTAACATAAAGCATACAGTCAGCAAGCTGGATGTGCAGTAAAAGAGAAGCCAAAGAACCTACATTCCCTCTCCCTGTGTTGGACCCTGAATTTGGGACATAAGATGACCAGGGACATGCCACTCCCATGACTGGCTAAGAGCCAACACAGCTGATGACTGCCCAGGTTTCATCTTTGGTCTTGTTGCATTAACCCAAGTCTTGATTGTTAGCTTAAGGTTGATCAAGGTGTGAAAAAAATGCCTTTTCCACTCTTCTGTACCCCTCATCAGTCTGTGCACTCGTTCAAATGTCGTGTTCTGCCCTGTATGTTTGAGACCAACATTAACCTAAACTGTTTTACGCTTAACTGTTAAACAAGTATGTTGCCTGGTTTCTAGGACTTATTCCAGTCACATTCTTGAGTCAGTTTTTTTTCCTGTTACTTTAACCAATGAAGGGTTGTGCTTGCTACATCACTTTATAACATGACAATTTTGTAGAAAACAAAAACAAAATGTTATTTGAAAAAAATTAGTTGGAATGATTCTGTCTTAAGCACGTTGCTCCTAAACCTGAAGTATTAGTAGTTGTGATCAACAGCACCTAATAGATGGTCTGGCTTTTTGTACATATAATATATGTAAATCTTAAAGCCAAATCCCATTCCTCTTCCATTAGTCATCTCGTTAAATTCATCTGGTCCACTTGCTTAGCTTTGAACTCTGAGTATCTGCAGGCATTTAAACTCTACCCAGGCTGACCTCCCAATCTGGGTTAGATCTTTACAGACTGCTTTTGCTATCAGATCACAAAAGTTATTGTCTGATTAAAGAAATTTTATACTGTTTGACTGTAACATTGTAAAGATATTGAGCAAAGGTGCTGTATGTACAACTTTTTAAGTGTGTAACTGATTTAGGATCTAAAAAATGTCTTGGATATCGAATGCATATAATTTAAGACTTGTGGACTTGGGTACCTGAAAGAGAATTTCTGAGGATTTCAGTCAGCAGAGACTGCAGGGAGGCTGAAAATCTCCACTTTGCTCAGTGGCTGTCTAGCCTGGGCAGCAGTCAGGAGGTGCTGCCCAACACATCTGGGCACTCACTGGAATGGGTTTGTCCTGAGCTGGTCTGGGTTCCCAGCCTGGCAATCCAGTTTGTGATTCAGGAGCTGGGCGTGCTGAACCCTCAGGAGCAGAGAGTGGAATGTAAAACTAACAGGCGTGTACAAAGTATACCTAATGTGCTAGTAGAAGCAGACCCCTAAAAGAAGATAGCACACTGCCATATCCCGCATTTTTATCTCTTTTTTCCTTCCTGACAACCTTGAAGGTTCATCACGTGAGAGAGAGGCAGGAAGACCTGGGATTTCATAACCCAGTGTTTCAGCCACTCAGCTAGAAGGGAGAGTGCCAGCTAGTGATCTCTGCTTTTGTTTTCATTTGTGTATTTTAGACCGATCAGTCACAAGATAAAATAAATTAATAAAAAAGTCACTATAGTATCTGGAGGACCTCTGCCAGCCAAGAGAAATGGACAAGGTCCCTCAAGCAGTATGCTCTATTGCTACTTCTAGTGATAGTACTATTCCTTTCCATCACTTCTAAACTAAAATGTGTGCAAAATGACTCTGATGGATGTTTATTTCAAAAGGGAACCTGTGCTCCCTTTGTGTTGCATAAACATGGCATGCCAGCTCTTTTTGCTGTGATGATTCCATATTGTTTTCTATTCTGCTGCAGACAGCCTGAAGGGGACTTGCTGGCTTAACATCCAAGAGAGTCGCTGTGAAGTCAACATCAATGGCGCTACACTGAAATCTGAATGCTGTGCTACCTTAGGAGCAGCTTGGGGCAGCCCATGTGAGCGATGTGAATTAGGTATGCCCTAACATGCTGCATCTTTTGGGAGAAGAGAGGAAGTAGCACTAGACAGATGCTCATGATTTTCTGTATGGAGAACAAACAAGACACAAAATACTGTGAAATGAAATTGTCCTATTTAGCATCACTTGGCGTCTCCACCATAAGAGATCATTCTGATAACTTTGAAGTTACCAAGAAACAGCATGTTAAATGTTAATCTGTTAGTAATTACATAGATCTCATTTCCATAGAAACTGTGCATTGTGTAGGGAAGTAAGGAATACAGTAATAAAGTGAAGTATCTGGTAAAAGTCTGAAGGACTTTATATGTTGTGGGCTGTTAACACTTTTTTGCAGCTGTTTTCAAACACATAGCCTATATACAGTTATTATTACCATTAGATTACAGAGCTATGTTTAGAAGTTGGAAGCAGGAATGCTGTTTGCTGTAGTTTGTGGAAAAAATACTGTGTTGCATTCTCCCCATAAGGTTTGAATAATGCCACTTGCAGCTGAACTAGTGTCAGGATATTTTGGCCTTTCATTTTTAATTGGAACAATAGCTGTGGGGACATGTATCCCATCTAACAAGCATGGTGTAAACAACATCCAACTGAGATGTGAACTTTGCAGTACAACATCAGGCAAGGATATGACTTTGGACTCTGGGAAGCAGCACAGTCAGATTAGACTGATAAAATTAATCAAAACCTAACCAATCTGGAAAGCTGATTGACCCAGACTGGGTACATTTTGCAGTTTAATTTCGTATTCTCTAACTAGTTAAATTTCAGCAAGCTTTCATATCACTACATCATGCTACATTTTACATGCACGTCCTAAAATAATGCCATAGCTTAGATCCCTTATTAAACTGCAATGAAAAAAAAAAAAAAAGGAAGCCTTTAGTGATAACTGGCATCACTAAAGCTTTAAATCTTCAGGCAACTTTATAGGAAATTTACTTTTCAGCTAGATCTGAGTGCAGAGATTGGAATGATTAGATGTTGAGCATTCTGGTCTCCATTAATGAAAGCACAAGAGAAAACAATTGTCTAGGTTTTAATTTCCTCAACTATTCACTTGTTTTTAGTAACATGTATGAGTTAGTACTTTTCTTGATTGAGACTAGAGTGCTCACCACCTTGTACAGTCAAATTATTAGAGAATTCCAAAGATACATCTATTTTTAAATTATTTACTCCTATATTTCTACCATTCTAAAACAGTGATATATCTTTCTGGCTTGATTCCAGACACGGCTTGCTCAAGAGGATTTGCCAGAGTGAAGGGCATTACCTGTGAAGGTGAACTTTTTTCTTCTTACTCAAAATGTCACTTTGAAAATATATCACATTGGTTCTTTTCTCAGGCACGATCTTATCAACCTTACATGAAGGTCTGCATAGGTACTGACTGTTGGGAAGGGTTATGTTACGGTTTGTTGCGTAATGTCAAAATGATACCAAGAGAATGGAACTGCTCCTTCAAAATAGATTTAATCCCTTTAGATTTTCCTTTCACCCATATCCATCGTCTTAAAGAATGTGGGATCTTTGTGTCCTACGACTTCCAGATCCAGAGACTGAGCCAGATACTTGTTCAGAACAGTGTTCAGACCCTAATACAGTATGGATTAAAGCCTCCTGCTTTCTTTCATGTAGCTTAAGTTCTTAATAAAGCTGTAGCTGTCTCCTTTGTTTCCCCAACAGATGTAAATGAGTGTGATGTTTTCCCCGGGGTTTGTCCCAATGGGCGTTGTGTTAACAACAGAGGTTCATTTCACTGCGAGTGCCCTGAAGGACTGACACTGGATGCAACAGGGCGAGTGTGTTTAGGTAAGAATGCACTCAACTCTGCTGCCAGATTTTTAGCTGTCTCCAACAGTTGTCCAGAATTATTCTCAAAGGGGTGTGAAAGGATGTTTGGTTTGTTTCTGAATTCCTCCACAGTTTGTTAAACGTACATTTTACTTTATGCCTGCTTAGATATTAAACAGCTGTGCCAGTTCAGAGAAGAGCTGTTATTCCCTTGGGGGAATATGGATGTTTGTGTTAAGACTTGTTTTGCCTATGATGCAATCAATAGGTGTTTGCTAGATTGCTGCCCTTACTCTGACTCCCATTCCCAAACAAAAACGTCTGGCTTGTGGGGTTCTTGATGGTAAGTAGTCAGCCAGTCACCTGGCAGTTTATAGTGCAGGGATGGTGAACTGTGCTCTAACCTAATGCTATCTAGTCATTTTGTGAAATGCAGATACTGCTTTGTAGCATGAATGTGCTCGTGCAGATTGGCCTATCTGGGAGTAATCAAAATGATTGTAGATAGAGGTAAGACTTCGTCTTTGTTGTACCGATTAGAATCTTCTACTGACAAAACATCATGTTGTCCATGAAGACATACAATTCTCTAGGAAAGACTTCAGGTATAAAAAATGCTGAACCCTTATGCAAGTTCAAGAAAACTGAAGAATCCTGCAGCAAGTGTAATTAGTGCCATTAATCTACATCTTTAGAAATCAATGGTCAGAGATGAATACTCAGATTCTGGAATCCATACTAATTTTTCTTGATAGTTCTAAGGACTATAAAGGTATGATTACTGACAGCTTTGATTTATTTTAAGGAAATAGTCCAGCAGAGCAAAAAGACAAATTCAACCCTTGCTTCCTGTCAAGGATTTTCTTACTCTAAGCATTTTTTTTTTATTTCAACAATGTTTCTTTTCTCAACCAGATTAGAATTCAGGCAAACCCTTTTGCTTTAATTACAGTCTCCCTTGCTAATAGCTGATTCAAAAGTTACTAGGATGTGGGGCGTTTTAACGTGAATGTAATTCTAGAAAATTTTTTTTTAAAACAAGCAGAATTTTGAAATGAAGCAGATGGTAAAATCAATATAAATGTCTCAGAAGGAATTCAAAACCAAGTCTGCCCAGATGCACTCATCCGTTACATATGCAGTTTTGCATGTTAGGTTTTACTTCATATCCCACCCTCCCTCAGCCCCCACAAACTCAGTAATTCTGTTGCCAGTCATTGGCATCTCTGGCCATCAACCTGGTGTTATTTCTTAGTGAGAAATTTGGTAAGGACAGGTGTGAATTTAATTGTGGTTGGTAGATATAATGAAAAGTTGTAAAAAAAGGATCAATTTTTAAGCAAAGCACAGTATTCCTTTACCCTCAATGTCATATTGCCTTTTCTTTTGATGAAAAAACAACCTTTTATATTACAAGATATGCTTGTTCGCCTTTTCTAAACAAGCACTGTGCATTATGTCATGTATTTCTGAAATGTGTTTATTTCCTGCAGGATCCACTACAGTGATTTTAGTGCAAACAAATATTTATTGGCAATATAATTGCTGAATCTCTGGAAATGAAAATAAATATGATCTTGATGTGGAATAGTCTACATGAAACCATGTGTATTCTTTGAACAATTTCTACTTCTTGCTTCAAAATTTTTTGCCTTCAGATCTGCATAGGGTAAATTTATATTATAAATCTACACAACTTTGAAGGTCTTGTATGGAAAACATTTCATCAGCTCCTCTGTGTTTAGATCTGGAGCTTCAAAGCTTTTTGCACTCAGCATTTAGGAGTTCTATTAGGTTTACTAAAGCTGAATTCCAGTGCGGTATATCATATGAAATGCTTGTATTTATTTTGAAAATACAGCTAGACATTCAGTCCATTTCAATCATGTCAGGAGGCTCTAGAATATGTCCAGAAGTTATCTTATCAGACATGGTGTGTCCTTGTAATATTCCTTACACACTGAAAATAACTTTATTTTCCTGGAGAGCGTTAAACTACCAATAAACTTATGAATAGTATCTCCAGCACTCTGTAATTCGTACTGTCCGTTTCCCATTATTGATATTATTCACCAGATTTTTATAATTTCAGCATAGAAATTCTCCTGTATTGTAGAAATTACCATGTAGAGGCTTAACAACCCATTTTTATACCAATTTTCTATTTTAACAAACAGTAATTTTTTTTCTAAAATTTTTACACTATTTTTCTTTACTGAAATACAAATAGGTGAAAAATGTGGAATGTACTGATGTTTTTAGAATGGGTTATTATTGTTATGTTTCACTGTATGTGAGTTACAACAAAGCTGATTTTTTTCTCTGTACAGACCAGTGTGTGATACTTTTCCTGACGGTTGGGTATGCATGTACTGATTTTATGTACACACTTAGTTGATCTATCTATTGGTTGACCTGCTTTTCTGCAAATGAGGCCCTTGAGAATAATCATAATTAACTTTACTGGAAACGATAATGTTTTCTGCTGCCAACTGATGTTAGAGTAGGTCTAGCAGCCATCATCAGTTGTTTTTTTATTGTGTTCCAGGTATTATTAAATTAATTTAATAAAATAAATATAAAGTAGGAATGTGGGGGTTTTTACCATGAATGTAGGTTATTTTGTAAATGAGAAAACAGTAAAAAAATGCATGTCTCTGTTCTATCAAATACACATACAAACCTAAAAAGTACAATCAGGTCAGAATAATGGTGTATCTTGATACTGGAAGGCAACAATAGAAATGCTTGTGCTTTTACGTGGTACAACAAAAATACAGAACTTAACTATGGTGCAACATTAGCAATTTCAAATGGTTGAACTTGGTGCAGAAGTGTAGTCTTGAGCAGAAACCTGTATCCCAGAAAATGAGCCTCACATGTATTTGTGCCTTGGAAACAGGAGCTTCTGAGAAGGAGGAAACTTTAGCAAAGGGTAAAATGCCTATTTGTTGTTGTGAAATGAGCAGATATTCGCATGGAGCAATGCTACCTGAAATGGGATGAAGATGAGTGCATTCATCCTGTGCCTGGCAAGTTCCGTATGGATGCCTGCTGCTGTGCTGTGGGGGCTGCCTGGGGCTCTGACTGCGAGGAGTGTCCTAAGACTGGCACCAAGGAATATGAGGCTTTGTGCCCCAGAGGTCCTGGCTTTTCCAACAGGGGAGATACTCTAACTGGCAGGCCATTTTATAAAGGTAAGGGCTCATTCTTGGGTGTAAAAATGAATTATAATACACCTGGGTGAGTATTCTAAGAAAATGCCAGGATTTGTGTGTATGCTTTGTATTTGAGATAAGAGATGCTATAACAACATTTTCCTGAAAGAGCTGACCTTACAGGTGGGAAACTCTATGCTTGTACTGTGCTCAAGATGTTACAGCAAGCTAAAATGGTGTAAGGTTTGATTTTGGTAAAGAGAAGGAAATTACGACAACGGGACTGATTGAGTCAGGGAGGAGCTCTAAATGATTAGAATAACAGCAAATGTGCACCTTTTTTAAGGTACACTTTGCAAGGAGTGAACTGAAGCTCAGATAAAGTTCCATGAACTCAGGGAGTTAAGATGCAAACGCAAAGTACTACTAAAATTTAGCCCAGGTTCTCTGAAAGAGAGACTGAAAAAGGATAAGTTCCTTCTATGGCTTGCCCTATTAATAAGTGATTTGAGGGCAAGGATACTGGGGAGCTGCAGTGAGGAAAAAATAAAAGCCTTTTGTCCATTTATTACTAGCTTCAATTCCTATAGAGCAAAAACAAAATTGAAGAGGCTGGAAAATGTTAAGAAACCATATCTTAAATATTTTAGGTGGCTGAGACCTGAGAAGAAAAATTGTAAATTTCTTTGTGCAGAACCTGAGGTCTCTGGAAGTGTTTTAGTATTTTATTTTCCAGAGAATATATTCTAAAGGATTTGTCTTGAAACATGTTGAGCTGCTTGAGAAAACTTTTAACAGATTGGACCTCTGCTTCATCATAAATAAGCTCTCATTTTTAGGAGTTACCATTCAAGGCAAAGGTCTGAATGTTTAGCATATTTACTAAACAAATGAGGAATTTAATAATAATTATATAGCTGTTTATTTTTTATCAAAATTTATTTAATTAGAAATAATAAATTCCTAATTATTTAGTAATATATTAAATACATCCTGTCCCCTCCCAAGATTTTGGTAAGGATTTGCTTGTCGTTTTTGCTTTTATATTTGGACCATACTTTTCTTCCATTCACCCTAATATACAGGGGAGATAGAAGTTTGTTTCATCAAAGATGATTCTTGGCTAAGGATATTCATACAGCAGATTATATCATAGAGTGTAAGAAAGCTCATTCAAGTTTGTAAATGCAATGGGAGTTGCGCATACGAGAGAGACTGACACATGAAAAACCTAAATTTGTCCTATGCGAGGATATGTTCATTGTATTAGAAAGCAAAATGGAGCAGCATACATGCTGGCATCATGGGCAAAAGCATCTCTCTATGGGGAATTTCACTGACTTTAGTTGATTGCTGATAAACATAAACTTCTAATTACTGGTTTACGTATTGAGAAACAAATAGAGCATAAACAATTTAGCAGGTGAGGAAATAGCTTATCGCACTTACTTCTAGGCTTGGCTTCAGCCCAGCACCTCTACTCTACATCTCCTGATGCCTGGCCCCTCTAGTCCATGGATTAGAGAGCTGGCACCACAGGGCCTTGGGGATACTCCAGTGTTTTCTCTTTGTCAGGCCTTGTTGTTTAGTCTTCTCTGCTGCTTCTTCCTTCTTACTCATTTTCTGTGCATGGGCTTGTCCATGGGACAGAGGCCTTCAGGGGTGTTCCTGCTCCAGTATGGGTTCTCCACAGCCCATGCTTTTCCAGGGTGTCCCAGCCCCACTGTGACTCAGGTACTGTAGTCCCTGGAGTGTGTCACATGGATCACTTGCAGTTCGTGGTCACTCAGGGATCTCCCTACCCAACAGGGGTTGTATGTGGGTCACAATCAAGAGTGTCTCCAACAATGACCATTCCTGCTTTTCTGTTCTTCTAACCTGTGTAGGAGGAGACCATATCTCCAGTTGCCTGCAACATAAATGGTGCCTTCTATGCCCAGTATAATTGCTAAGAATGAACAGGAATTTCCCGTTAGATATATATATATTTGTGCTTAATAATGCTGTTTTGGTTTTATTTCATAGATATCAATGAATGTAAAGTGTTCCCTGGTATGTGTATGAATGGTAAATGCAGAAACACAATTGGAAGTTTCAAATGTAGATGTAACAATGGATTTACTTTAGATATGGAAGAAAGAAACTGTACAGGTAAGTCTTGCATTTTCCTCAGCTTTTCCTGGAATTACAGAATAGTCCAGCTTTAAGGGGATCTCAAAAAACCATCTGCTTCAACTTTTTGTGGGGAAGGGAGCCTAAATGAGATTATTTAGCACTATGTCCATCTTGAAAACGTCCTGCGATGGGGGCATTTTAAAGGAACTTGCACTTTTACAGCTTGGTTGTCTGAAAACTTAGTATCATTCATTTCTTTCAGTTTCTAAGAGTAATCTTTGGACAGAATGGCCAACTGTCTCAAATTTCCCTTTCAGAAAGTGACTCTTGAACAAATGTGACATTCTTCTTGTGCATTAGGAATTTTTTGAATTGGTATAGAGATGCTCAGTTCAAGCTCTATCAGTACATCCTGAAAAATTAAAAAGGATGACTAATGAAGCCAAGTTTAATGTTTTAACACACAGATTAACTTAATTTATGTTCCTTACTCTCTGGTCAATGTATTACCAAATAAATTTAGAGACTTAGCTACAAATTAATTTCATTTAGATTTGATAGCCAAGCACACACAGAGACACCCGTGCAATTCTTATATCAGTGCAACATTAATGCAAGAAGAGGCATGCCTTTAATTTAAAAGTTCAATATTTTTTTATTCACTGCTTGGAAAAAAATGAAGCAGAAGATAAGTTTAGTAGTTTTCTGGTTATAAGAACCTGGATGCCTGCATTGTGGGTGGCTCTGTCCTGAAAATGAAGGAGGATTTTTATACCACACAGTCATCTATGAATGATTCTGAGTAATATGAAGTGTGGGTGGTAAGGCATGTTAACTGAGGTTGGTCTGAATGTTAATGTTGCCCTAGCTGGTGATTTCCTTGTTTTTATAGCGACTGCATTGATGAGAAATGCATTTAACAAACTTCATTTCTAAACTAACAAGAATAGGTCAGAAAACTTCTCCCTACAAAAGCTTTTTTTGGCCCTGTTTTCCATTGAAAGGTTGTTCGAATGAAAATTTTCCACAGAGCAGCTGTAGAGAGCCAAATTTTGTTGGATGGAAGAGGTTTTTTGTTTTAAATTAGCAACAAAAAGTTTTGTAAAGCCTACAGGAAGCCAGGTACTCTGTAACATCCCAGGCCCACCACATGGGTTACCATCCAACACTTTCGCACATCTGTGTGTTAGGAATGAACTGTCTTCACCTGGAAGAAATCTGGCCATGAGGAGTCACACAGAGGCAAAGATTATTGAATGTGATGAAAAAAAGGACTGTTTCAAATCTTCAGCAGTTTTTTTAGTTAAGCTTATAGTTGCCTTGTTTTCTTCAGCCACTTATGCAAATGAGTCTATTGCACAGCTCACCAACTTACTGCAAAGGAGTTGATGCTCTTCTCTGTTTTCTTGCTCCATCAACTTCTTGGATGACAGAACCAATCCTATGCCCTATCCTGAATTAACATCTTCATTGTTTCAAATATTCTGGGATTTTTATTTCCTGTAAAGACTTCATGATTTCTTAATATGTAAAAGTCAATGACACAGTAATGAATAAAGCTGAAGGTAGAGGGTGTAGTGGAGAGCATGAAACAGATATTGAACCCTGGTTAACCCCCAAAACACTTGGTGGGCAGCAGAGTATGGAAGAGAGAAATCTAGAAAGATATGAGGAGGTAATAAGTAACAGACTATCCAGTTCTTCATTCCAATCCTCTCCTTCAATATCATATCCATATTAAAAATTCCTTTTTAGCTTCCTACCTCACTACCAGTATGTCTTGCAAAATCTCTTCTCTCTTCTCCAAACCTGCTATAGTTTTCCACAGTAAGCTTCGTTTAAACTTAACTGATAAGATAACCCGTGAACTGTTAATCTGTCTTTCAGATTAGCTACTTTAATTCCTAATGGAAAAGGGTATATTTAAACTTATAACACTACTACTGGATAAATGTTTTAAACTATCAAATACCAGTGGTACAGTAGTCATGGAGTCAATTGGTGCATCTGTAATAGTAACTCAAAATTTACCACAGTTTGTAATTTCCTTAGAAATCTAACCTTAAATTATACTTGACGGAAGCCTACTCGTTACATAGTTTTATCCATAGTTTTGAGCTCTGAAAGCATTGTGTTGCGAATCTTTCACACAGTTTCACATAATTAGATGTTTCTTTAAAAATTGAATGAATTTCATTTTTCTCTGCTGATTTATATACTATATAAGATTTCTGTAGAGTTAATTTATAATGGCCAAGTGTTCACTTCTGTGAAAAGCAGGATAAATTTAAACTCCATTTGATTTTTCTGCCTCTCCATTGCTATAAAATAGACATTGATGAGTGCCGGATCTCTCCAGACCTATGTGGAAGTGGTACTTGTGTCAACACTCCTGGAAGCTTTGAGTGTGAATGCTTTGATGGTTATGAAAGTGGATTTATGATGATGAAGAATTGTATGGGTAAGTGTTTCCAGGATGACCTCGAGGTGGTCCATTCACTGTACAAAGCCTGACTGTACTATACTTAACTCTGCTCCATGGAACGCTTCATATGGGTAATTATTGTGACATCTTGAACAAATGAGACCAATGTGCAATTTATAGGACAAATAAGTGAACTATGCGTACAGCTTTGCTTGTTCTCTTTGCTAATTACTTTTATACATTAATGTATAGATATTTTAGAATGACAGCACCTATTAATTCATCTAGTTTAAAAATGGCTAATGAGATATCCAAACATTTAGTAAACTTAGGAATTGATGGCTGGAGTTCCAGAGGTAATGTGATTCACTTCTCCTTGATTCTTCTAGGACTCAAGAAATTCTGAGAACATTTCCTGAAAAATCGTATCTCTTTAATCTGTCTAAAGTTCTAAGAATAGATGTGTAGACACAAAAAGTTACAATCCACCTAAAAAAGTCTTGAATTAGTATTGGGGAATACTTCATGAAATACTTCATGAAATATATCACGAAAATGAAAATTCTGCAATTTTAATCTTAACGGGGCTGAATGGGTCCTCCTCCTTTGCCCTTCTTGAAGATTGGATCAACATTTTCCCTCCTCCCACTCTAAAGATCCTTACCTAGTTTCCATAACCTTTCAAAGATGTTCTGGAGTGGCTTCAAAATGACATAAGATGGCTCTCCAGCATGCCGGGCTCTCTTCTATGTTCTTTATCAGCAGTTCCCTTTCCCCATTTCTCCTTATTTATTTGCTAGTGTTGTTATACCCCTCACATGCCTTGCTTGGGTGAACTCCTGGTGGCTTTGGCTTTCCTAATCCCATCTCTGCACACTCAGACAGTCCTACATCAACTGTCCCTGCTTTTGCCTATTTTATGCTTCCTTTTTGTGTTTGAGTTTTGTCAGGAGCTCTTGTGATTATAACTGGACTCAAGTAAGTCATCCATGCCTCTGTGTGTCAGGAGGCCTCCTGTGACCTTTACTTGATTTCTTGCAAGTTGTAATACTTCGAGACTCCAAAAGTCAGCCAAAAATCATTGCCTGAGCCACAGATGAACATAATAAAGACAAAAAACTGTGGAAACTGAACAGCCTTCATGAAAGACAAAGTACAAATGCAGAGAATCTATACAGAGACAGGGAAGCAAGATATGAGATAAATAAGCAGAGAGTGAGGGCATAAGAAGAGATGCGACTTCTTGATGGCCTTTTGCAGGAACTAAGGAAGGGCATCATGTTCAGTGAAGACACTTTGGAGCTGCAAGAGCTATGCAAGCAAAACTATAGCAAAAGGAATGTTGAATTCAGTCATAGACAATTTCTCTCCTGATGTGAATAACCTGAGAAGTGCAGTGATACCTCGGCTAAATTCTCAGGCTAGTGAAAGATAACACTAGTCTTCCTGTCTGAATAAAAATCTCTAGTTTCAAGGTTAGGTATCCATGATGCTTCCTGGGGGTGTGAAAGTGTGAGTGCATCTTGCACCTTGAACACTTTTGGTCATATTTCTCTTCATCCACTTGTACAGTGGTCGCTGTTTTTATCAGGTTTGTGAGCCATATTCAGTTTGCCATTATAAGCTATAGCAAGCATATTTCTCAGCCACACAATGACATACACAGGGGTTGATAATTAAAAGTTTACATACTCATCCCTATTAATACCACCTGTAGACAACATTTTCAATGCATACATAAATGGATGTGTGGTTGCATTAAGAAACACTTTTTTGAAACATTCATCACACTAATATGTTGTTCTAAAAGGCAACCATCCCAATAGTTGCTGTCTTTTCTTGTGTCCTGTGTCTCTTAGAATACTTAATTTTGAATGATGAATTTCTGGTTTTCCTGAAGGAGAATTTCTGCTTTTAGAGTTAATAAGGTATAGTTTTTTGTTTGCCCACTTATGCAGCATGAGGAAAGGAGCAGCACTGCTTTTGTTTTTGACCTCCAGATTCTGTCACATACTGACATTGAGAACGGCTTGCCTCTGTTGCTCTTTAGTAATGATCTTAGATTTATTTATCATGGTTTCTTCTTAGATATCGATGAATGTGAACGCAACCCCTTGCTGTGTAGAGGTGGCACATGTGTGAATACTGAAGGGAGTTTTCAGTGTGACTGTCCTTTGGGACATGAGCTGTCACCATCACGTGAGGAATGTGTAGGTGAGTTTCAACTCAGAATAGTAGTCTTTGGCTTTCTATAAAGAGTGCTTATTTGTGCTACGAAATCTTCTTGTCTCTGGGAAGGGCAAGGTCTCAGAAATACTTTGTACAAATTCATGCTTCTACTTTATGGGATTATCTTCTAATTAAAACCTTAAAACAGATCCTGTAAAATCTCCATTAACACTGTTGCCTTCAAAGAATAGTATTTTACCAGGTCCTTTAAGACTTATTTAGCAATGGAAATGACTATACCACTTAAGATGGCAAATTTCAAGTAAAATACTTACATATACACAAAGTGAACTTCATTCCTACAATCACAGGAAAGTATTTACCCTTATCAACACACATCTCACCTTTTTGCCCATAATTCACCAAAATAATGAAAAAAAAACCAAAAAGCAAAACCCATGATACATACTATCTGTCTGCTTTCTGTGTTTGATGCATAGCTGCTTCAAAAGTTGGTTTAAGCCCAGACACTGCAGAGTCTCACAGACTGGAAAAAAACAGGATAAAGCTTTGGACACTGCCTTAGACATGCTGTTCAGAACTCCACACCTTGAATTAGAGCATGCTAAAAACAAAAAAGAGATTAGAAGAAACTTACAGTCTGTGTTCTAAATAACAAGTAATTGATACGCATGATTCTCTTCCAGATGTAAATGAGTGCTCATTAAGTGACAGTCTTTGCAGAAATGGCAAGTGTATGAACATGGTTGGAACGTACCAGTGTTCCTGTAACTCTGGGTATCAGGCCACTCCTGACAGACAAGGCTGCACAGGCTAGTACAACTTCACTTACTTGTTTGTGCTTCAGCGTATATTGTTTCATCTGTCTTAGTTTTTATTTAATTTCATACCTTCCTTTCTAAACTGAGCAAGGACATCTTATCTGCTGTTAGGCATAACTATTTACACCTTAGAAATATAAAGAACATATAAAAAGGTTGTTCCTGTGTTGAACTCTGCAGAATGCTTAGAGAAAAAAACATGCATTTATGGCTCTACTGCACTAAAATCAGAGGTTTGAGCTAACAACCTGAAAATATTGAATGATTACTTAATCAAGGAAGAAGAGTCGCAGGACTTAATAGTAATTCTTTCACTTTTTCTCCATATTATATATATTTCTTAAATCCTTCACTGCATTAATACTGAATTATGCGGTTGTCATCACATTGTTAAGGAAGACAGGGGTATGGAAAGTTTTTGTATTCGTTGGGTTTGTTTATATTTTTGCAAATACACAAATTTGTACTACATTACAAGGTTAATGAAACCTGAGTTTCTCAGGTCTTTTCCTTCTTTCTTTTCCACATGTTGTCTTTGCACTTTTTTTACACTTTTTGTAATGCATATAAACAACTAAAAGTAGTCATGTGCTCCCACATGATTTTCACAGGTGAAAATGCAGTTGAAAGAGAGATATAAGCAAAACATATGAACAAAATATAAATCAGGCAGTAGAGTGAGAATTAAAATTCAGAATCATATTACTGATAAGCTGTTTCACCTGCTAAGTAAAATGGCAAGAGAAGATGATTTTTCGTTGTAAAAGTATACTTACTGCTACTAATGTTGCTTCCCCAGATATTGATGAATGTAGGATAATGAATGGAGGCTGTGACACCCACTGCACTAACTCAGAAGGCAGCTATGAATGTAGCTGCAGTGATGGCTATGCTCTAATGCCAGATATCAGGACATGTGCAGGTACATTTTAATATCTTAAAAGTTCCAGTATCACATATTTCAGCCAATATGAACANTGACTTTTTTTTTTTTTTTTTTTTTTTTTTTAAATCCCCAGATATTGATGAATGTGAAAACAATCCAGACATCTGTGATGGTGGGCAATGTACTAATATTCCAGGAGAATATCGCTGTCTCTGTTACGATGGATTTATGGCTTCTATGGACATGAAAACTTGTATTGGTAAGCAGTTGTACATGCCAGATTTAATGCAAATCTAAAAATTCTGCAGCAAATATTTTTGGATGTTCTGCTGAATCTTTGAAAGTGCATATTGAAACTATTATTGAAAAAGTCAATTGGATTATTGAGTCAACAGCATTATTGAAAAGTCCATAAAGATGAATCAAATAACATAGTTCCAACAATAGGAGTGATTTAGTTGCAATTATACAATTCCTCCAAAACACCTCTGTTGAAAAGAGGTTATTTGAGTGACCCAGCATTTTCTCATGTCTCTTGTAAATGTTTTAGTTTATTCCCTCAACTGCAGAAAGTCATCATGATTAATTATAAAGGAAATTCAAACAAGACTATCTCCTCAAATTAACCTAACCCATTTAGTTTACCTTGTTGTTTAAATGAAGTTCTTACCTTTTACATTTAATATAGAGCCTTGTATGTTTCATATTTTAAGGTGATTCTGGCTGTACTAATAACATATTTTTATTTGTTTTGATCATCTGTCAAACAAACCTTTATTTCAGAAAGGTGCACACTCACACAGATACACACAGAGGAGAAAATAGTTACATTTAGCCTGAAGAAAGCCATCCTGAGATGTTTTTTTCTCCTTTCTTCCATAATTAGAGATGAATTTAAGATTTTCTTTTCACCTTTACTTCTCTGTTATTCCAGGTTCTTGTTTTCAGTTTTGAGCTCATACTCCATGCTTACGCAACCAACTTGAAAGTTTAAAATGGATCTCTTCAGTAATTCTTCATATTAGCCATGCTAGTAGCTGTGAAAACAGAACACTTTTTTCACTTTATATACAACTGCTCATAAATTTTCTTCTCTAGGCAAACAATACCTGATATTAAGGTTAGAAACCTGCAGTGGGAAAGTGAATTTCTGCCATGTATGTAATTGCTTTCCTTGCTAACAGCACCATCCAGTTAGTAAAAAAGCCTTGCGTTAACTGCAGTTTCTTAAGGTTATAATTAATATTACTTAACTTATTATAACTTAATATTACTTTCAACAAAGTACTTGGTTTTTTTCAGCAGAAATATTTTAAATATCTTGTATCTATTTCACAGTATGTGAAACCAGATGATCTTTGCCATTTAAGTAGCATAAAATTGGAGGTATTTGAATAAAGTCCAAAAATGGACATAGGTGTAGCTCATAATAAGACTATGTTTTAACTACAAGTACTTAACCAGGACCTCTGTTACGGTTAAGTAGTTTTACTTATCTTTTGAATGAGGTAAATTCTGTAATAATGTTAAAGCTCTATAGTATAGTTTAAAGCCTATGTTGAAGATTTAGCATGCAGTATTAAGAAGCTAAAGCACAGATACAAGCCATGTTATTCTTTATTAGAAACTTTTTCTAAATGGAAAGTTTTCATCACATATACAAAGCCCAGTGAAATTGGGAAGAACAGGGGGATGTCAGGATTTTCCTCCCTCTTGAAACTTCAGTTTGCATCAAGCCACCAATTGCTGAGCAGGCACATTGTTGAGGTGTCTGGGAAGGGAGTCTGGCACGAAAGCACTTCTACAGCCACAAAGCCCTACTTTTCTTTGTGACATTTTTTTTAAAATGGTTGTGAGAAAACTTCTCTGGTTGTGGCTTTTCACTTGTTCATTCTGTAAGGGTCCTTCCCCACTCCACCTGCAGCTTGACTTCTTGAATGTTACCTTTGTGGTGGCTTTTTGTCTTAGTATGTGACAGAAATAGCTCTAACTTTTGGAAGCATGTCTACCCAAGGGCATGCTCTTTATGTCTCTTCTCTTTATCCTCTCTCAAGTTGGCTTTCAGCAATGCCATTAGGACAATAGTTATTTTCACTGAAATGAAAGTATTCTGAAAAGACAAAGCATGCTGTTAAATGACAGTACTGTTCAACTAATAATGAATTTATGTTTATTTACAGATGTTAATGAATGTAATTTGAATTCCAACATCTGTATGTTTGGGGAGTGTGAAAACACTAAAGGGTCCTTCATTTGTCACTGTCAGCTAGGATATGCAGTCAAGAAAGGAAACACTGGATGCACAGGTAAACAAAATTTCTGGCATATAAGTCATGGTGTCCACATATTGGGGCTTTCAGGTACAGATGTTCACATAAAAGTGAAAGATTGGTATCTGTATGTAGTAGTAAATATAAAAATAAGTATTTTATATTTGTCACCAATGTATCCAGAGTTTGAGAAGGTATGTTCCTTGGCCAGTATCAGTATGATATGAGACACCTTACATAACTGTAATTTTAAAGGCAAAGCTTTTATCAATATAAACTGTGGGAGTATCTGTGCTATGAAACATAGCTTGGGTGGGCATGGCTTCATTTGCATTGGTAGTATTTTATCCCTACTCATTTGTCATATATACTGAAAGTATGAACTCATCTGCCAACCAAAGCTGCAGAAAATGACCCTGTAGTCTAAGAACAGGAGAATAGACACACAAAAGAAGTAAAAGTAAAGAGTGGGGGGAAAAGTGATGATGTATAATGGAAAGTATATGCCATCCTTCAACCCATGCTAGCAAATTTAAAATAATCAAAGTCAGTTGCAAAACTCTACATGTTCCTGTGATAGTTAAGTAGTGCCTTGTCTTCTACAAGCTGTATCCACTGTTTTCAGGAAGCTAAATTCATCCAAAATTATTACGCTGCAAAAACTGGCAGAATTTCTCATATAATTTGTTCTTTAAGAATTTTTTCCGTAGTTACTGAAATCTTGGACTAATCATTTTTATAACTGAAACATGCCTGTGCGCACAAAGGTTTCATCCCATTTTTAAACATATAAAGATCAACATATATATTATGTCTGGAAAATAAATTTAATTTCAAATCAAAAAGCAGTTGTAGGAAAGTAGATTAATTTTGTCATGTTCACAAAAAAAATATAATTATCACCATTTTTATTAATATATAATATGAAGTAGTTTGCTTGAATTTTTCAGTAGTCTTGAGCATTTGGTTCTTAAAGTTTAAAGTTTACACTGTGCATGTACTGCAGACGTGCAGTGGAAATAAATAACATGTAAAACAAACATAATTTTTAGTATTTCAGTGCTCCTGATGTACATATTAATAGTTTATTTTGTGCTTGTAGATGTAGATGAGTGTGAAATTGGTGCTCACAACTGTGACATTCATGCCTCGTGTGTCAATGTACCAGGAAGTTTTAAATGTATTTGCAGAGAAGGGTGGGTTGGAAATGGCGTTAAGTGTATTGGTAAGTATAAGAAAATAAAGCTTTTCTCTTTCTTCTTTTTATTTTTTTTTAATGAAAGTGTGTAATGTACTGTGTGATTACTCCATCAGAAAAAACTATTATTCTTTTATATGCAGCACTCTGTGGACCAATGTGTATGCAAGGTTCTTATGGTTCGTGGGTTTGATTTTCTGAGATAAAAACTGGCTCTGCCTCAGAAGCCTGTCTGTGTACCATTTTACTGAGTTATCTACGTATTTTACAAATTTTACATACAACTGCTAGATTGTGGGGAAAAAAAAAAAAAGACAAACAGAATTAAAATGGAATTTGTTTTTTGATTTTCTGCCAGCAAGATACTATTTCTGTTACTTAATGCCATTTTTTGTAAATTTCCTGTAGTATATGTAGTTTATAGGCTCTAATATAGAGCAGATTGGACTTGAGCCATGGGAAACTTGATTCTGATTTTGCTACGCTGCTAGAGGTGCATCATGTCCCCTTGACTTCATTTTTTAGTTTGTTGCGTTAAAGACTAATGTATGCCTTCATTCAGAGTGTTTTGGGGATCTATGGAAGAGGAGCTTGATTTAAGAATTAGGCTTTATTGATGTAATAATGTGAAAGAAAAAGCACCACATTACAAGATTTTACTGCAGTCTGTATTTTTTAAGTTTTTTTAAGCCATATCTGAGAAAAGGGGGAAGTCCCCTTTCATTCAGTTAACCTTCTATCATACTTTGATTAAAAAATATGTGAGGTTCTACTAAGTAAACAAAAAGTCCCATCTGAAGGTAAAATCTATAAAAAGTTTTTCCAGCAGCATCCTTGTAGTTCTTCCAGGAGACCACTCTGCTGACAGGTGAGAAGAGACTCTCGGCTACCCCATAGCTGGTAGCTCTAGCTGGTGTTACTCATATGTCATATACCCATATGGCCATTCCCATCAAACATGTCCTTGAGGGCAAAGAAAGCCTTTTCTTTTTTCTTTCTCCTCATTCTCCTTTTATCCAAATTGACATCCATGTAGCTAAGAAAGCAATGGGATCACAATGTTGTTCCATTCTTCTGTTACTTGAGAAGATTCTCCAAATGTATGGCAGATTTTCATCTCAGTGTTTTTCCTTGGAATATTGTTTTTTTAAGTAATTTTGAATTCAAGTTCTCTAACAGGATATTAACATTCAAGTAATGCATCATCTGAATTCTATCTGTTGCTTGGAAACATTTTACCCAATCCCATACATTGTAATTTAAAGGAAAAAATACTAAAATGAAATCACTGTAGATTAACCCTGTATCTTCCCTGTTCTTCCAACAAGAGAACTTTTGCGGTTCCATTTGTTAGCTTGACAGTTAACTTTTAAGCAAGTATACTAACTGCTCTGTTCCTGTTTGCGCTTTCCTGCCCCTGATGTGCAGATCTTGATGAATGCTCCAATGGGACACACCAGTGCAGTGTGAACGCTCAGTGTGTGAACACCCCAGGGTCCTACCGCTGTGCCTGTGCAGAAGGATTTACTGGGGATGGATTTACTTGTTCTGGTAAGAAGTTTCTGTGAAAGCAGATTTGTCACCGATTGTTTCAGTTGTATGGAAGGAAATCACACCTAAGCCCAAAGTGTCTTTTAAGGTCAGGATTCTTCCCATCTGCTGAAGAAATGCTAACAAAGGCAACCGATTTTTTTTATTATTTGTGTGGTAGTTTGGACCCCTTGGGACCATTTGTTGGGTGAAGATTTGGTGTTAAACAATAATGGCTGAGTATTGAGTTACTGTGTTATTTGTCACTTAGTGGAGATGCGACGGTATCTCTGTTCTTAATTTCTAACATGTCCTATATGTAGTCAGCAAATTTGAAGGTTTGAAGGAATGCATCCTAATGGTAGTAAAATAGCTAGAAACTAATATGAATGCATTCATTATTAGCTAACTTGGTAGTTTAAGATCAAGATTAATTTACACTGTAACAACACTGTCTTATGATTCGTGTTTCTTATTTTAGAATAAGGTTGCTTGAATACTGTTGGTTTATGAGCTTTAAGTTTGTGCTTAATGAACAAGAACTTTCAACCCTATTATTAACACACCATGTGTCAGATCTTTTGTTTTTTTCAAAGATCAGGTCAGATACTAGGAACTCACTAATAAAATTAAGAAAGTGTATTTAATTTTTTTTGGAAAATCATAAGCAAATCTGACAAAATTATGACTCCCTACGGTGATTGCAATGGTGAATGGCTGGCTTTGTCTTTCTGCTCTTTTATAGCTCTTTAAAAAATGACTAGAAAAATCTCCAGTAGTGTGCAAGTGGTAGTTGTAATGTTCATAATCCTCAAATAGTGTTTCCTAAAATGCATATGAAAATTATTTTCTATATATGATTCACTTAAGAAAATTTGCCTTTTGAATGTGTTTTATGTTGAAGTAACACAGAAATATATACCAGGAGGCAAAGTTTTGACACTACTGCAAAGCTTTCAACTTATTTGTCAAAGCTTATAGTACTGAATCTGAAAACTGTGCAACATTAAAAGAGAAAAAATATGTTAATGAAAAATTAGGAATAAGGAATCATGACAGATTCCTCACAGAAGGAGTAATTTTGGAAATGACATTATGTCTGCTTTTCCGCATTCTTTCAATTTACTTCATCGTCAGTAAACATTTTATGTTGGCAATATTCACAAGAACTATTGTTTTGAATATAAATTTAATGTTATTTGTGTTTTGCTAGTGAGACATAGTTTCAAATAAATTTTCTGTCTCCTGCAGATGTTGATGAATGTGCAGAAAATGTTAATCTGTGTGAAAATGGACAGTGTTTGAATATCCCTGGTGCCTACCGTTGTGAGTGTGAGATGGGATTCACTCCTGCCGCAGACAGCAAGTCATGCCAAGGTAATCCATCGGTACTTCAAGATAGTTTACTGAGTTTGAACTGGCTGCTGTAAAGCAAACAGAAAGATGTGCTAGAAGGACCACAACCTGGAAGCAGAATATTCAGCACATGCTTCACATACAAGTAATTTCTCCAAGCAAGGATTATTTTGCAGTATGAAATATGTTGAAAGTAGCTTTCACCTTTTTATGAAGCTCTCCTAACCTTGCTCCAAAATCACAGAGTAGAGGTTTGGCTCGGTAATTTTCCTTTTTTAATTATTTCTCTTCTTTTTTGTCACTAGTGGACAGTGTGTGGAAAATCCTGTAGTCATCACTGTTTTATTTAACAGTTTTATTTAGTTTATGTTTACATAGGAAACACAAACTGCATTTAGTGACTTCATTTTAAAACAAATGTTTTTAGGAAACCTGAAGTAGGCACATCACTGCTCTATTTCACAAGTTTGTAACACTTCTTAAAATGCATACTGAAGATTGTTTTATCGCCACCTTTTCACTCTCAGTATTATACGAGATCATCTGAAGTGCAAAAGGAATTATTGTTTTAATAGTCAAATTCATCTTCTATTCCCTGCTGTGTTCTTATGTCTTCTTTTGTTATTGTTTAATATAAAGAACTGTATATTAGATAAAGTCTTTTTAGCTGGTGCTGCAAAGCTCTTCAACTTACTTCATATTTAATATAGCAGAAACCTCATAATGTCTTAGGAGATTAAAATTCTTGATGAGACATTAAAAAGAGATTCCAAAATGAAGACTCTACAATTCAGTCCATAACTTGATACGTTCATTCAGGTCCACATGGATGAGTCAGACTTCTAGCTGTAGAAAAATTGTAGATGCTTCTGAAAAATAAGCAACACAACTGTTTTGGTCAGATCTGTTAATAGTTACCAAGTATTTTCAATCATGTTTACTGAATTTCTCAGTGCAGCTCAGTTAGCTAATCATATTATAGGCACGCCAATATTCTAACAAGAATTCACAAACAGATATCAGCCAATCAATGTTTTGAAAAACAATATGATTCTAATTCTTGGGACAGCAGTTTGCCAACATTTGACTTTTCAATTGATCCACAAGTATGCCCTGAAAAATAAATTTGTGAAAAATGCTTCTTATATTGCTGTATTACTGTGATTCAAACAAAGATCTGAAAGCATTCCATAGATTAAACTATGCTGTTGGAGAACTAAAAGATCTGGGTGCTGATTACTTAAAAGAAGTTACCTTTATCTTTTTTTCAAGTTGATATATTGATTTGTCTTATGCTACGGTGTCTCGTTGGCTGAGCTCTGCAATCAAGGGACAAAATCTGAAGCCTAGATTTCATAAAATAATAATAAAATAATTAATCCATTTTCTTCAGAAAATCCTTCAGATATCAGTGCATTAGCTTTTCAATGACACAGTTTTTTCTGTGACTTTATAAAACTTCATCTGAATACTAGTTATGTTCATGACCTGATTTGGAGGTCATTTCATGGCTGTACTCCAGGGTACTTAGAAACTTATGTTTATTTTCCAGTTTAAATTTACTGTGGACTGTTAGCTATTAGGCATTTACCTTAAATTTCCTTTTCCCTTAAACATTTATATCTGTCTCTCCCTCAAAAGTTACCCTTTCTCATATGTTCTTATAAAGAGGCATTATATCACTTCTCAAGCTTTGGCTAAGGCAAGCAAGCCAAGTTCAAAATGTTTCATTAAGCTAATCATTTTAATATCCCTTTTTTACATCTCATCCAGTTTGAGTTCATCACTCTTGAACAGAGCACTGTAAACAGAATTTCAAATGAAGATTTAGCTGTGCACTGCAAAGGGTTTTTTATGCTTTGAACTTCCCCATCCCGGCTAAATATGGCTCAACTAGTACATGCTAAAGTTGTGTCAGCCTTTTACACAGCTGTTTTATTTTGGCAACTTAAAAGTCTTTGTATCAGACAGTACATGAAGGGTTTTTTTCCCCTCTTTAGTTACCTTCAGTTTAGAAGTCCTTCTAGTCTGTGTCTAAAACCATAACTTTACACTCTGTTCTTATAACTCCTTTTTCTAGCACTGTAGCTGAAAAAGTCGTCTAATTTTCTGTCACTGTCTTTCAGCTTTATTTCTATCGTCAATTTACCTGAGCACACAGGCAGCCTTTTACATGCATTTTCACTCATTGTATATATAGTTATTATATAACTAGTTTAACGTGGGCTTAAGAAATACATACTTCTTTCAGATATAGCTAGATAGAACAGATGGATATAAAGATATATAGGTAATTCTTCCTTCCTGTATTCCTTTTCCCTTCCTCCAAGAAATGATGCTGATGCCTACTCCCATTCTTTCTTCTTTGTATAATTCTTTTTCCTGAGAATAGTATTTTGAAAATCTTATTTGCCATTAGCAAGAAATGTTGCAGATTGTAAGCCAGAAATGACTGGCATGTTTATATGATGTTACACTTTATTTTGTTTAATGCACATTTTGAAAGGAACTTACTGGCTTTTGACTTAGCTTTCATTTTGAGTCCTGAGAAGTCAGTTTGGCTATTACTTCACACTAGGTAAAGCAGGAATAAGTAACAGCAGGAATAAGCTTAATGGAGAATACCTCCCTATCAACAACATTTTATACAAAACCAAAAGTGGTTACTTAGTGCTGATTTTTTAAATATTCTTTTTTAAGTTCCACATGTCTTCATTTGCTTTTAGTAGTGCAACACACTATTTGTAATACTGACATGGTAATGATAATGTAATTTTCTGTTCTCAATATATTCTTTCAGATATTGATGAATGCTCCTTCCAGAACATATGTGTATTTGGGACCTGTAATAATCTACCAGGAATGTTTCACTGTATCTGTGACGATGGCTATGAATTAGATCGAACCGGAGGAAACTGTACAGGTATATCTCTTCTGTTCCCAAGTATGTCAAGGCTTGGCTTTTTTCTTCAGTTGCACCCAGTTAACTTAAAGATAAGTTCACAAAACGTGCACTGCATTCTCTTACAATGAGAGTGAATTTTTTCCCCAACAAGAAATGTGCATGATTCAGAGTTGGTTTAAGAATGGAACTGAAAGAATGGCTTCTTAAATATGCAGCAGTACAAAGGCTATTCCAAAATGTTTGATGAATTATTACTAATTCTTTTGCTCAATTTCAGCTAAAATTCACTTACATTTCAAATTATCTTGCCCGTTTTGTCTTAAAAAGCAAAGTCATTCTTCATTTCTCTCCAGTGAGTAGATTTATAAATGTAGTTTACTTTATAATGTAATTTTAGATATCGATGAATGCGCCGATCCCATTAATTGTGTTAATGGTCTTTGTGTGAATACTCCTGGAAGGTATGAGTGTAATTGCCCTCCAGACTTCCAGCTGAATCCAACTGGAGTGGGATGTGTGGGTAAGTAAAAACTCTGAAGAATTACTTTAGAAATCACAGCCAAGATGATAGTTTTGAAGCAAATTAAAGGTAGAAAGACAGAAAAATTATACTTCTACAAGCTGCATATCCTTTTATATAGTTTTCTAGAGACAGAGTTAAGTATTTTAATTGAATAATAGTGTTTCTACTTTCTTTAAAATACACCTTTTTAAAATGTGCCAAAGCATATGTTATCTGCATTTCCATTCTCCTCACAGTCAAGAATTCTGATTTAGAGAACTGAATTTTTTAATCTGAGATGTATTTGAGGACTGATTTATGTGTTTAGCCTCAGCCTAAATTGGAATTGAAACTGATTGTGATATCCTTTTGGCTGGAAACAAAGTAAAAGACATGTTTCACTGTAGTGTACCTAGTTCTGTCTAGTTTACACAGACTTAAAGTGACTTTATTGCTTTTCCCTCTTGCTACATGATATGGGACTGCCATGTGATTAGAGTTTATACTATCCACCTATGGACGCTTTGGGGAAGAGAGTGGCTGGGGGAGTGGATAAGGTTCAGTCATAAGGATTTGATCCTGGCAAAGCCTGATAATTTTTTCTTTGGGAAGACTCATTCTCCTGAATTGGCAGTCAGAACTTTCTCCATTTTCTAAATGTTTACAATAATACTACAGTGTGGTGGTAAATAAATATTCTAAGCAAATAATTTTGTAGAAATTTTTGTGTGTACAAAATATTTTGTAGAAATAATTATTTGC
>VZRU01017611.1:11992-35431 GCA_013398155.1 Pedionomus torquatus | reverse complement strand
TCTGAAGGGTGGGTTGAAGGAGAATGGAGCCAGACTCTTTTTCAGTGGTTCGCCGAGACAGGACAAAAGGACAGTGGGCACACCCTGAAACATAGGAAGTTCCATTTGAATATGAGGAGAAACTTTTTTTATGGTGAGGGTGACAGAGCCCTGGAACAGGCTGCCCAGGGAGGTTGTGGACCCCACTTCTCTGGAGACCTTCAAGACCCGTCTGGATGCAGTCCTGAGTAATGTAAGCAGTCCTGCTTTTGCAGGGCTGTTGGACTAGATGATCTCTAGAGGTTCCTTTTAACTCTGATAATCCCGTGATTCCATGGTTTCTAAAGAAATGTAGATTTCCTTCAGAACAAATGTTATTGTTCATCTTTTCCGTCTTTCTCCATTTTCTGCCTGCGAATGTTCTGTTGCTTCTCTGGATGCTAGAAACAAGTCCTGCTTGAGACTTCTAGATGTCCACAGTCTTGACCAATTTATTCTAAAACTTTAAGCTGAGATTTTTAAATTTAAGTGAATTTATGTAGTTTCAATTCCTACTGAATTGAAAACCTGTGTTTCTGTCTCCCGTATAGTCTTCTGACAATTTCTGCCTTAATACTGTTCTCTGCAGTTGCAGTCTGTTCAGCTTTTAGCTTTGCCTCAGCAGAAGATTCAGTGGAAGCAATTAAATCCTGCCTTTTTAGCTTCCTTTCTGCATCATATAACTACAAAGATACTAATTCTTTGCTAAAACCAGATGCTGAGTATGATCAGTCCTGCAAGCCCTGAGTTACGAGCATAAGCTAATTGAAGCTTATGAACCTTATGAAGCTTATGAGAATGAATTATCCTACTGCTAGTCTGACCTCTGTGTTGCTAAAAAATGGGGGGTTGAGTTGGCACTGTGCTTTGGGACCAGTTGTCCCAATGACATTTTTGGCAGGGGTCCCATGTTTGCTCAAGGAAGCTTCCACAGTGGAAGGGAAACCTGCTTAAGTGTAAATCTAACAACTCTACAGTCCCAAATGAGAGAGCAAGCCCTCTCTCTGTGAAGAAAAAATGTGTTAGAAAGTGGTGTAAGGACTATTTGGCCTTTTCTTATTTCTTTCCTGAAGAAATACCACTATTGCTGTCTGTCAAGGATACAAAGACCCTTTTCCCTTGCATAAGAAGAATTTTTAGTTTCTCAGTGACTGATTGTACAGGAAAGAGACACCCCAGACTCAGTCTGCTGAGTAAACATGGGGTTTGGGTTCTTTTCAAGTTCAGTTTCAGAGAGTGGCAGAACTGGAATCTACTTATCTGTTTGTGGGAGGAGTTGCAAGCCTTGGGTGGACACTTTACATCTCTCTACAGCCTGATTCTATGACAAAGTGCAAAAAACACTCAGTGAGCATTCAGCCTTTCTTTTTAACGGTGGTGAGAAAAGCCTCTGCTTCCCATGAAATATCATCAGATTAAGATAATGGAAATAAAGACCTAATCCATACATTAAATGATAGTTTACTGCCTGTTTTTTTAGAAGCCCTTGAAGAGATGGGGCACCATGTGTAACTGAACACATACTAGTTACACTATTTTATACAATTCTAGTCATTGTTAGGTTTCAATATTCTATTTCTTTCACCAGCCATTTTCATGTGTAATAGTTCCAGAGGTTTAATAACTTTGCACAAAAAGTGGAAACAGAGAGAGTTGCCATTTCAATGAAGCTTTACTAGTTCTGGTTCAGTTTGGTATGCTTTGGATATTTTACTGACTTACGCAGTCCAAAGAGGGAAGAACTGAAGTTCGGTCTGCTTGTGATCCTTTAGAGTTTCAGGACTGCAATTCCAAATTGCAACTTTACTTAATTTATGGCATATGGTAAAATATTACCAAATTTTCACTCTAAGCTTGCAATTATTTGGAAAAAAAAACAAAAAAAAACAACAAAAAAAAAAACCAAAACCAAACAAACAAAAAAAAACACAAAAAAAACCCAAAACAAAACAAAAAAAAAAAACCAAACCACAGAGGCCAGTAGATCTCATTAAGAAAATATAAAGTTTCTTGCTTCTGGAGCACATAAGTTTTACTGAAGAATGTTCCAGAAATTTCTTCTCACAGGACAGCAGCTTCTGGCTCTCTTCAATAGCACTGTCTCTTGCACACTTGAGAAAAAAAGGCAGAGGAATGTAAATTGCAGCTTCCTTCAGAATAAACAGAAATATTATCCTTGGCAAAGAGGAACATGGTGCCTTGTCAATACAGTTCACGCGAAGAGTAAACTAAAACCTGAAACCCTTGATGGACTCAATATCGATATTCTGATAGAGAATTCCAGGCCTCCGTTCCAAGGTCTGTCATCTCCTATTGTTCTTAATGGGCTTGAGGTCTTGGGCTGAAGCCACCTTCCAAAGTGGTCATTGTTTTTCACTTTTCCCAAGAAAAAGGAAGCCAAATCTATTCTTGGTTTCTCTTAAAAGGCAGATGTCTTGTACTGTCACAAGCATTCAATTTCTCTGACAACAGGAGGAGAAAGCTGTTCTCAGAATAACCACATTTGGGTACTTTCAGCCCAAGTTCACAGTAAGAACAAGAGGCTGTGATCTTTTCAGAGAGCTGTTCATTTTACTCTCTTCTAACATTTTCCTAAAAAAGAAAAATTAAAAGGGCTTCCACTCTAACATATGCTGTTCAGCAATCTCAGGTAAATCTTGCTTCTGGGGCATAAATACGTCCTGCTTGAAGTTTCTTCTCTTTTCTTCAGAAACTTGGAGGTAGAGAATACATATGCTGCTGCATGTAATTATTAACTGCGTATTTTCGTTTTACAACAGTATGCATTTCTGGTGAGATACTGAGATCTGTTGTAGAATATGTGGGGCCCAGGAACATCCTCCTTTTTCACAGTCTCATTTCCAGTATGCTCTTAAAGCTCTGCAAAAAGATTCATCCAAACTCGTCTATCAATTTGAATTAAATGTAAATCAAATTTGAATAAATGTAAATCCTTTGGAAATATTGAAGGTTTTCTCTTGAATGATTGTAAGACCCTTTAAAAAAGCATTCAGTCAAAATTCCTAGCAATTCAGAAAGTAGCCTTCAAGTTTTTTTCATAGATATGTCTCAAATCTCAGGATAATTTATCAACCCAATACATTTGTTAAACTCTGGAAATCTGGCAAGTATGAACTACCCACATTTATCATACTGCATTCATTTTACTCCATGTAAATTGCTAAGACTGTAGCATCTGGCACTTGCTGCAAGCAGTAAATTAAAAACGTGGTATTTCACATCTCCCAAATGCATTTGGGAATTAATACAAAAATTCATTTATTAGTTTCTTAGCAGTACCATGAACAGAAATAGTAAAAATAATAATAATAATAAAAAAAGATAATGTGTCATCTATACCATGGATTTATTAAAAAAAAAAAAAGTGCATTTCTGTGTTCTTTACAGGCAACCTTTGATAGGAACTTAATTTTTATAAATGATCTTTAGATTCTTATATTCCTTGCTCATTCTACTGACGCCAGGAGTTGTCGAAATCATTAAGTTACAGTTTGAGTGAACTAATAAGCCTTTTTTCCTCAAGTTTATTGCACATTTAGAATATTTGTTTCAATATTACTGATTATTGAAGAATCTGTTATGACTTTCACAGGGTCACGGAATTATGTGTGCTTGGAGAGGACCTCTGGAAATCATCTAGTCCAAACCCCTGCCAAAGGAGGTCCTCCTAGAGCAGGTTGCACAGGAACCTGTCCAGGCGGGTTTTGAATGTCTCCAGAGATGGAGACTTTGTTCTGTTATTCCACAGAAAAATATGTAACTTTTTTTAATTACACAAGAAAGAGTTATAGCCTAGTCACAATCAGAATATGGAGAAGAAATACTAACAGCAAACTGCAGCAAGGTTTCTGGTATTTTCTGGAGTAAAAGACTGGGAATAGTGTATGTGCTACATTGGAAGACATGCAAAGTTTTTAAACTCATCTCTGGGTAATTTGTATGTAGATAACCGTGTTGGCAATTGCTACCTGAAGTATGGACCACGAGGTGATGGGAGCCTGTCGTGCAACACTGAAATTGGGGTTGGAGTCAGTCGTTCCTCCTGCTGCTGCTCTCTGGGAAAGGCTTGGGGAAACCCCTGTGAGACGTGTCCCCCTGTAAACAGCAGTAAGGAAATGTTCTCCTATTCTCCCCTTGCTCTCTTATTATAGAAGATGCTAACAAAGGATGGAAAAAGTATTTGAAATCTTTCATTGTATTCCTATACATTTATAATTTAAGAAACTGATTTTCTTCATGAGGCAGTGTTCTGGCACAGAAAGATTCAAATCTTCATGCAACTGTTAGAGGGATGATGCAGAGATGTGGACCTGACCTTTAGTCTTCTGACTCAGGGCCCATACAATAATCTGTGGTAACTTTGGAAGGCACTTCCCACTGGACTAGGCCCATGTACTTTTGAGTAGTTTGGGGCAATTTATTTTATTTTGCTTTTACTTTTCTCCCATTTAAAAAAAGAAAAAAATTGCGGTTGTTGCAGATATGCTTATGTGTCTTAAAAACAGAGTGCACTGTTTAGGAATTTTTCCTCAGCAACTCCATGTTGGTAGGGAAATAAAGATATTAAAAATGCTTAAAACTCAAGCCACACCTTTAATTTGGAGAGCTGCAGTAGTTCTGAAATGAGATTCTTGGTAACTGTGTGGTAACTATTTGTAAGTCTCTCTAGAGTACTTTCAAAGCTGTTACCCAATGATGCTCAACAATTTTGTAGAGCTTTAAAGTTCTTTGAATCAATAATGCAACAGAAGTGTTAAGCAGGTTGTTCTTAACAGTCTCCTATATATGAATTCAAATTTTAACATGCATCTTTATTGATTAGATACAGACATTTCATATTAAAGAACTAGTCAAAACAAAATATATGCCTTTATAAAGGCATAGTATGGAGAAAACAATATGGTGCCTGCCTTAAGATTATCTGAGATTATGGAAATGTTTTTAGCAGAACTCTTAATCTTACCTTGATTTTTTAGTGTTGCAATACACTCGCTAGATTTACTGTGAATAGGTAAGGAAGAGCAGAAAACCAGTGAGTGTAGGGAAGAAGGCTCATTATAAACACAAACAAAATTTTATATTTCTGTTATTACCACTTTATTCTTCATATGGCTGACATGCTCTCTCGTTTTGTTCTGTACTTTAGCAGAATACAATACCCTCTGTCCAGGAGGAGAAGGATTCAGACCAAATCCCATCACTATTATTTTAGAAGGTGAGTTTATCATATATGCCTATGATGGCTGGTAATAAAAAACAGTGTTATCTTTGGAGAGATGTATACAGGAACTATGTTTGGCAGAAATCATTACATTTAGTGGAAAGGAAAACCCTCTGCTCATAGGCGTTGCAAAACAACATGGTGAGAAGGCATAGTATAAAGGAATATTGAAGAAGTTCAACAATGTTTTGGTAGGAAAATAAGCTGATGCATACCTTTTGTGTGCCTCCTTACTTGCAATGGCCTTTGAAATTGGCCCCTGAAGGATAAGTAATTTATGAAAATTATGGCTTATCAGTGGAAGGTATAAATTTCAGGAAATGTTCATTGGACAAAGCTCTGGTTCCGATGAGTGTGCAAAAAGGGGGCATTAGATGTCAAATGGCTGTAAACAATAATGGAAGTTGAAGTCTATGGCCTCATCAAGCTGAAACATGCTCCTGAAGAGCTTTTTAAATGAAGTGAATTAACGTCTCATCCAAGCTTTCATGAAGCAAAAAAAGTAATCGTCTATGTGACAGTTAAAAGCTATTAGTTGGTAAAATTTCAGGGGAGTACTTAAAGTGTCTTGTTTCTTTTCATTCTGGAATGAAAATATGGTGGGTTTTTTTTCTCCTTTTTCAGACATTGATGAATGTCAGGAACTGCCAGGTCTCTGCCAGGGTGGAAATTGCATCAATACTTTTGGAAGCTTCCAGTGTGAATGTCCAAAAGGCTACTACCTCAGTGAAGAGACAAGAATCTGTGAAGGTTGTGTCCCTTGAAACTTCCTTCTCCATCACAGCACAGTTATTATGAAAAACAGTGCCATTTTTTAGCCTTATATCTATTAAGCAGATATGATACCCACATCCTTACCTAAAATCTTCTGTAAAATAATTCTTTCTGGCACCAATGATATGATTAATACAAACTTGACAGGCAACACTTGGATATGATAGATCTCCACTGTATATATTCAGTGAACTAAGGAGCTTATTCATGATTACTGGCTTCTCACTTCAACACCATGTATCTCCTGCTAGTTTCATTAGGTTCCCTGTGCTTTAAGTGAGAAAAGGTGTCCTTTTCACAGTATTTCAGAGTATTAGTTTAATTTACGCAACATGAAGTAAAGTAATATCGGTCTCCTTTTGTGTTTAAGATTTTTCATAAGTGTTAAAAACAAAAAATGTAAAGAATCTTGTGTTTTCTCATATTTTGGAGTGCTGTAAGTCAGCTTTCTGTTCCTTATTCCCCTTGAGAGAAAAAAAAAAATCCAGTCTTCTACCAAAATGGCGGCTGAGAATCCTGAGGCTTTGCTAAGCATGGGTGAAGAAAACTGTCCAAACTACATTTGAAATTAAAATTACAGGCAAAAAAAGACTTACAACACAAATACCTTAAATAAAAAGATCCAAGGTTAGAGCAGCAAGACTGTGTGATTATTCAGCTTGCCTATTGCAAATAGAGTACTCAGAAGATCATTTCTCAGTGAAGTAGAGAACACATGAACAGAACTGAAAAGTGACAGCAATATTCCTGTGAGAAGAGGGAGTGAATGTCTTTTGTGGAGCTGATGGGGTACAAGGTGCTCCACTTTCAGTAGTAAATTCAGCAGCGTTGAACTTGTGGTGTTTCCTTGCACTTCACTAGCTGGACTTAATAGAAGTTAACAATATTACTTTTCAGCAGCTGTTACAATATCTACTTAATCCAAACCTGAGCTGTACTTCCCAAGCGAGTCTTTAAATGAAACATTTTTCTTACCTTAGCATGCTTTATTATGGTCATATTTCTCAGAAACATTTGCTAGGATTTAATCATCTTTTCCCTTATGAATTGTACTGTTTTTTCTTGGTCTCTAGATATTGATGAGTGTGTTGCACATCCTGGTGTCTGTGGTCCTGGCACCTGCTACAATACCTTGGGGAACTACACCTGCATTTGCCCACCTGAATATATGCAAGTAAATGGAGGACATAACTGCATGGGTATGCAAAGTGTCATTTTTACTAGAACTGCTTGAATATCAGAGAGTTTCGGGACCAAACTCCACGCTTAAAATTTCCTTTTAGATGTCACCATTTCTAAAGTCTTATATACATCTTTTTCCTACCTTTAACTGCCTGACAGTTGTGACATGTAGCCAGGAAGGAGATCCCAATGACGGATGCACAGCGTTTAAGTGCTCTTATTCCTTAACAGAACTCAGAAATCTTTTTTTATGTTCAAGAGTGATTTCCAAATGGTAGGGTTTACTATACAAATGGATCTGGTGAGCATCTACAGCATGTGTCTGATTTCTTGGGAATTTTCTCTTTTCTCCTTTGTGTCTTTGAATGAAAAATGAAATTATGTCAAGTTTCAGGTGAGTCTAAAACAAAGACTGTGCATTACTTCAAACCATAACTTATTTTTAAGTGCATCCATTCATATGGTTGGGTTGGGTTGCATTCAGAAGCCAGAGCTAATGAACCAGTATTTACTTAAGTTCATTTGTCGGTTACTTCATTAAGTGATTCTTTTCATGCATCTAGACATGAGGAAAAGCTTTTGCTACAGAAGTTATAATGGAACCTCCTGTGAGAATGAACTGCCTTTCAATGTGACCAAAAGGATGTGTTGCTGCACATACAATGTTGGGAAGGCCTGGAACAAACCTTGTGAACCATGTCCAATTCCAGGAACAGGTAAAGTCTACTCTGAAATCCATTTTTGTTACTTTCTTTACTCATCTGCTCCTCTAACCTAGTAGCTAACAGTTCAGCCCCCAAAAAACTTTGCTGTACTCCTAAAGCAGAGTGATGAAACACTGCCATCCTGTCACTTGCTGGATTTAGTCTTGGTGAGCTAAACAAAAATAGGTATTTCTTCTACATTTTTTAGTGGAAGAAGTATCACTCCATATTGAGTGCAGCTTGAGTAGTTTGAATGCACCCATCATTTCCCCTGGATAAAAATATAATCAGGAAGAACGTGCATAATTTCCCTTAGCTGCCCCCATAGGCAAGGGCAAGGGCACTAACTCCTCTCAGTTGCTACTGAGATAAACAAAAAGGCCTGGAAAGTGCAGATTGACCTTCCCATCTGCAGCTGGATTATGTCAGCACTGCAGGTAAAAGGTTGGTTGTAAGAGAAGTATGTGTAGGTANNTGGTGATGGGGCTCTATAAAATGAGAATAGTGTGGTTGTGTTAGTCTTTTTTTTCCTAGCAAATACTGAGGCTTTCAGAAATCTTATATAGACATAGAATTACCTTCAGTAATTTAGATTTAGTAGAGTAGGCTGTTAATCTCTAAAGCTGTTACTTCAAGGTTTCTGGAAAGGCAGTCACCAGGCAATAGTACTGGGGTTGAAGACTCTGGCTGATAAGAGATGCCTGCTGCCTGGTCTGTCTTCCAGGATAATTAATATGATTTAATTACTGTAGGTGGGGAGACCATTATCCTGGTGTCAGAAAAAAAAACATGGGGTTTCATTTCTAAGTGTATTGTCTTTCTGGATTTTTCATTCGTGTCACACATGAGCGTGATCCTCTCAGTTACTTCTACATTTTTTCTGTTGAAGGTGATGAACTTGCAAAAGCTCCATAAGCAGGGTATTGTACAGGAAAGTAGAAATGCCCTTCTATATAGAGAGATGAAAATAGTAAGGTACGGTTCTTTCTCAGTCTTCATGGAGTTCCTTGCTGGGAACAAAACACTCTTGAAAGCTCAACTCAGAATAATCATTGGTGGGAGAATCATCAACTTGGAAACCTGACAGTAGCACCTGGCCTTTATTAAGAGTTTCTTACATTTGTGAAAAGAGAAAAGGTGCCTACATAAAAGTAAAGAACTCAGATGCCTGTTTAGTGCAAACACACTTCATTGTTTAATTGACTTTGCTTCAATTTTACTGCCACTAAAGCCATACCTCTATGTCATTTGTGATGTTAGTGTAAAGAGCATATTTATTTCATTCCAAGCGGTTTATCCTGGTGACATAAGGGAAGCAGCAGATAACTTAGGAAAGACTTTCCACCATAAGCAGTAAATAATAAGAAAATGGAACTGAAAAGAAAAAACAGCTGCTTCCCTTTCTTTCTGAAGTAGGAGAAGGGACAATGAATGAATGTTCCTAACAGTCAGGAATGGAGATGGAAATAAACTTGAGAGGAAATATATGCTTGCTATCACAGAGAGCTCATAAAATTCTTTCCCATAGTAATTTATCTCAGTGCCGTAAAATTGTCATCATGATGACAACATGATGAGAAAAATGCAGCAAAGTACTAGCAGGGATTCATGCAATTAATATTTTTGTATGGAAGAAAGAATTCTCCTTTTAAATTGGTAAAACTGAAGTTCTCAAAAACTTTGCAGCTTTTAAGGATTTGTTAAGACAACTTCACTGATCTTGCAAGCAATTATGGGGTTAAAATATTTCCTGAAATATTTCAGTATTTCCTTGTTAACTGTTCTGAATGCCTTTACTGTATTTGGAGGCATGGTTGAACCTTTTTCACCATGAAAATAGATTGCGTGAGAGATCAAACACAAATTCCAAGTGTGAATGGTTGAATAGCTGCACTTATGTGGTATAATCAGTTGTTCTGAAATCTGGGTGGGGGCTCCACATCACAGACAGGGGTTATGATACACTGACCTTAACCAGTTTGCTAGACTGAGCCCAATAGCTCATTAAGAGCATTATTCTGCTCTGATGAGAATTATATTGTTCCTCTAAATGAACTTCACATGCCAATGGATTTGCATTTTTTTTTCCTTTCTGAACAGAACTCTTTCTTCCTTCTCATATACTTATACTTAACAATCTGTTTGATGACTTTCAGCAGTAAAGGCTGTATTGCATGGTTTTACACATTCTACAGATCATAACTATTACCTTAGAGACTTCAATCTGCTATAAGTATTCAATCAGTTTATTTGTTTTTTCACCCAATGAAGTGTAAAAACCTGCTTCACTGCTAAGAGGTAACCAAGCATGTACAGAAGTCCTGCATGGTTTGATCATTTGAGAAATGCTTGACCTCAGAGAGGTGTTTTTTTCTGTTATGTGATAGATCTTTTAATCCTAAAAAATAATATAATAAGTATATGGGGTTTTGAAATATTTTTTAAATCATTGATGCGAAGTGAAGCTTTTGGTAAGTAAATTTCTGGCGTGTTTGTGTATGGATAATTTGGCACTGCATATAAACGCATTATCATACAGTCCTTTCCTAATTATATGCTCTTTGTCTGCACAAACTGGAAAAAAATATGGGAAAAAAATATTAAATGGAATGCATGGAACATGTAGTTAGCATAACACAGAATGGCAGTAGGCCTTCAACCCTCAGAGCCTCTTCTTCATAGGTAATTGTCAGCTGTGGAGACAGGGTAGTGAACAGAGGGCCCCCTTTAATGAATATAGCAGCGAATGCTGTAAAGGTTCTTGCAGAAAATAACTGTTTTCTAACCCCCAATTCTTACACATTTTAATATAAAAGAGCAGAAGATTGATGAATGGGATGGAGCTCTATGGCACAGTGTCCTGTATTGCCAGAGTTATGTCAGTAGGCATTAAGCAGTCATTAAATAATAGGACAGAAGAAAGAGGAAAATGCTGAAGTTCAGGTATCCTGGATTCTATCGGAAATAACAAAGAATGTTTGCATGTGAGAAAAATATGTTGCCAAATCTCATTCTGAGCAATGCCCAACTACATTTGGTGAAATTTTAATAAATAAGAATGTTTGGTGTAAGGGAGACAAGAATCATTCATGTTATTACCCCGGTAGTTTACAAAATTAGAATCTACTGAATACAAGTGCCATTAAAATGTGGATGATCAAGAAACTCAAACTGCAGTGAGTACAGAAAAACTATTACCACTCTAGATTTAGGATCATTACTCACAGAATAACAGAACGGTCTTCTTTCTCTTCTTTTCTGGTGCTAGAAAAGATCCTAATAATTTGTCTGAATTTCAGGTTTAGAGGTAACTCCGTATGCTTCCTCTTGTTGGATAGATAATAGGGTTCCTGTAGGTCCTCAGCAGCACGAACAGTGGACCAAGCAGTTATGGAAGTCTCCAGATATTATATTTGCAGAACCCCTTAGGATTTTATGTCAATGGGACATTTTTGTAAATTTTATCTACATTCTTTAGAAGGACATTTTACCTTGGCTTATATCCCTTCATGTACAAATATCTACTGTATGCTATGGAATTTTTCCTTAAAAATAGTTTGGAAACTTAATATTGAAAGATACTTACTATTTTTCTGGAGAACCTGAATGCTGATACGATCTAAAAAGATGTTGAATAGCAGCTGTGTGCTTACTGTTTGCAAACACACACTTAAAGCAAACTGTGCATTCAACCTGGTTGGGTCACAATGGAGTAATCTTGCTCCCCTAAAGTAAGTGGGCTTTCAGCACACAATTCTGCTGGTAGTCGGTATTTTACAAATTTGACATAGATATAGTTGTGGTTTTCATATTTTTCATTTTTCATATTTCTCTCCATATCAATATTTACCATTGTACTGTGAATGTGTAATACATTTTTTTCTGGAAATCACTGCTTTACCAGTAGAATCTCCTGCCAGCATAGCTGCTTTATAAGAAATACTTTAAAAGATGTAATTATTTACTATGTTCTGCAATAGTTAATAGATTCCACGCTAGATTTTTTTCTCTGTATGTTGCAAATCCACTCAACTTTATACGACTTCCATGGAATAACCATGAGTTCATTGTTTTTATACTTTATTCCGTACATTTCCCATCCTCAACATGCTCTGGACAAGACAATATAAAATGAGTATGCTAAAACAATGCACTGTTTTGGAGAATTGTTTTTTTAAAGCAGAGTGCCCATTCTGCTCTGCGTGTTTAGTGGAACTAAACTGCAGTAATCTCTGCAGAAAAGAATGGAGATAGTGTAATTGAAGAAGGCCGGGTACTGGTAAGTTACATTTATTTCTCCTACCTGAAACTGTTGCTGCAGATTCTCCCTAGACATGTCTAGAAAGCATGAATAAACCTTTAAAGGTAAGTTAAGGAGTTCTATTTAAAACAAAAATTGAAGTCCTACTTTCTCAAGCCAGACATTCACTCATGTGCGAAAGTCTCCAAAGATTTGAGAAAAGGGAAGTATGAATTAGTGGTTCAGTTTGCATTCATTTACTGGCAGTCTGAATTTTCAGTACAGTTTGTACAGGAGGCAATGGCTATTCTGAGTAGTTTTGGCTTGTATCAGCTCTTGAAAAGCTGAGAAGACTACAAGTAATTCTTGGGAGGTTTATAATATTCACTAAAAAGGCACTGTTCTCTGTTTTGCTCTAGCTGAATTCAAGAACATATGCGGGAATATTCCTGGCTTCACTTTTGACATTCATACTGGAAAAGCTGTTGGTAAGTTTAACTAAACTTATTTTAACCAAAAATTGCTTTGCACTAAGGTCATTGCAGCTGCATAATGGTTCCTAAATGAACATTTCATGTAACAAAATTCTTATTTCAGCATGGAGTTACAATTGGTGACATAAATTGTGAGACCAATTTTTATATAAAACACTTCTGCTTTGTATTTTTTATTTGAACATTTTGTTATGATCTTTTGCTCACCCTCCATCCTAGTTCATCGTTTTGAATTGTAAAAGGGGGTTTGGGCTTCAAAAATGTTGTGGGATTTATCTGCATCTTGTCTAATATATAGTATTACTCTGTTTTGTTCTATTCCACAGTTTATTTTCTGTTGTAGTGGGCAGCTGTTTATATTTGTATGTTGTGTACAATGTCTGTAGATTAAAACTTCTCAACTCAGTTTTAAGCACAGTGAAATCGAAAATCCAAGCAGTGCATAAATCATGAAGTACTATACACTGACTGGCTCATCTCACTTTCAGACATTGATGAATGTAAGGAAATCCCAGGGATCTGTGCAAATGGTGTTTGCATCAATCAGATTGGCAGCTTCCGCTGTGAATGCCCCACTGGATTCAGTTACAATGACCTCCTCTTGGTCTGTGAAGGTGATTTAAAATGACGTTATTTTCTACTTAGTCCCCAGTAAGCATGCTTATCTTAAAGGGAGGGGGAAATTTAGTTCACGTGTTTTTCAAAATCTAAGATGCGGGCTGTCAGCTTTTTTCTAGGGCTCAAGTCTGTAGGTGAGTTTGTGACATACTTGTCTGTAACACATATGATCATGCATTTAATAAAATCTGTAAAAGTGTCGCATCAAGCTATTCACTGACTCCAAAATAGGAAGTAAATGTTATTATTTATTTTATTTTAGGAGGAAATTGAATTCTTGTTCTTAAAACTTCTCAAAGAAGACTTTCCTTCATTTTCTTCTGTCTCAAGTCTGTTCTTTTACAGTTTTATAAGTAGAGATATTCATGGAAGAGTGAATTTTCATGTGTTCTTACAGTCAATAGGAGTTTTGTCATTGGTATTCAAGGATCTTGTGCTGACGTGAGCACCCTAAAAAGCTAACAGACTGCGACACTTAGTATCTCTGTTCAAAGGCAAAGAGGAACATTTTTTCATAGAAAAACTAATTTCTTTAGGCAGATGGTTAAAATTGCAAAGTCACTTCAATGTGTAGTAAGTTGCATTCATAGGATCCTCCTTCATCTGAAAGTGTGTTACTGTTGAAATTGTATTGATTTTGCTTTTTGTTTGCATTTACAGCATAAGAGGGTTACAGTCAGACTATTGGTGCTTTGTTGAGGACAGGACATTTGCCAAACAATACAGTCTAAATGCTAGGCAGAAGTAACTGTCTATTGGTTTCTGGTCTGAACCATGACTTTTGGTATTTCAGATATTGACGAGTGCAGCAATGGAGACAATCTCTGTCAGAGAAATGCAGACTGTATCAACAGTCCTGGTAGTTACCGTTGTGAATGTGCTGCTGGTTTTAAACTTTCACCCAATGGTGCTTGTGTTGGTAAGAAATCAGTTAACTTTTTTCCTCATCCGCTTCAGTCTGTTTGTACCTCACCAATGGTGTATGCATGATCCTCTTAAAGGGTAAAAGAATCATGTATTTTCTGTTACCTTGAGCATTTTGCTGGTTTACGTAACAGTTTTTACTTCATAGCCATGTTTCTCTCTAGAATGGAAGAAAAGACAGGGTTGAAGTTTTAGAGAACATTCTTGATATATCAACCAAATCCTAACAGTAGTTTTGACCTCGAGGTGTATAGGCAAGCAGTTCCTATAAAATGAGTTTTGTTATGATTCAGGTTTAGTTATGGATAATTTTGTGTCTGGTTTTAATAACAATAACAGATTGTAAAAACATGTTTGTGTAGTACGAATGAATAATAAAAGTCAATAATCTGTACCATCTGTTTTATATTTTTGTTACAGATCGCAATGAATGTCTGGAAATTCCTAATGTTTGCAGTCATGGTTTATGTGTGGACATGCAAGGAAGTTACCACTGCATATGTCACAATGGTTTTAAGGCATCCCAAGACCAGACTATGTGCATGGGTATGTAAAGAAAAAGCTTGTGTGTGTGGTTTGTTTGGGTTTGTTATTTCTAAAAGGGGGAGAGAGGGAGCCTAAATTTTTGTGGAGATTATAGTGACATTAAAAGGCCAATTCAAATGTTTCTGAGTTTTTATGAATACAGTATGTGAAGTTGTCCTTGGGGTGGGTATATTACTGTGAGGAAAAAAATCACAGTATTCTCAGCTATAGCTCCATTTTACTGAATTAACACCTTTTTCACAGAAATACATAGTGGCTTATTTGATAGAGAAATTCATAAGAGGTATCACAGAAATACCGAGTATGGAGATAAAAAGAAGACCAATTTTTCAGTTACTTAGAAATTTATTGAGTTCATATTTCATTTAAATTATAGTAATCCCACATTTAATATAAGAAAACTTTACTTACTTTGTATTAAAATTACGATGTTATAGAAATGATAAAAGAAATAAGAAGATTGCAAAATGAGAGTGTTTTTCTTGATCTTTTAGAGTTCCATAATTGGTTCTCCAGGATTTTGTAAAGAAGAGGTGTTGCATACGCAAATTCAGTTTTCTGAGAAAAATAGCCAAAAAAATTACTCTGTTTATTGCAATAATGATCATCTAAATGTCAGTGCTAAGCTATAGAGAAGATCGGTGTCTTCTACAATTTCTAATTTCAACTTTAAACACACATTTAAAACCTATCCATGTTGTATTTTGTATACATATACATCTTCAGTGTTCTCATATTTGGACAAAATCACATTTGTCAAACAACCTGAGGAGGATATTTGGGAAAATTACTTGTGTTAACAATGCAGAATTTTGAGTGCCTGGTTACGCAGAACAGTAACGTAAATAATTCTAAAACTAATCTAAAAAAAATCACATTATCAAATACTAATCTCTACAATGGCAGGTTATTTAAATGATCTGTACAAGAAAATGTTTACCTTCTGTAAATACCTTAAAATGTTTCTGAAAGTCTGCAGGAACTATGAGAACAAGATCTAAATACTTTCCAGATTCCCATGAAACTGCAGCAATTACTGAAAGACACAGCAGGAAACATTGCATTTTAGTGCCTTTTAAAAATGGATGTTTTCATGAATTTGTATGCAGTCTTTATAATTCTGGATATACTACTGACATATTTACATATGTAAATTGACTTACAAACAATGCCACAAAACTTCTTTATAGAGCATTTTCAAAAGATTTGCACGGGCTTAAGGGTGAAATATGTACATATAATTTGAGATAATTCCAGGGCTATGATGCTCAATCCTTTTTACTAATTTCTGATCACTAGAGTACATAAAAAAATTAAGAAATGTTAGTAGGATAAAAAAGAAAACAAAAAAAAACCAAGGCATTTTGAGGTACTGTAACAATACAATTGTTTGCAAGTAACAATATCTTTTATTTAAAAATATATACAAAAGATGCATCATGTAGCATTTTCCTATATGTACCGGGAACCTGTAAAAATCAGTAGCTGAAACAGAAAATGTAGCAGATTAAAGGAAAGATATAGATTTAGAATATTGTCACTGTGTACAGGTAACACATTAACATACACCTTGGAAAATTGTTTCCCACATTACAGTTTTGTTTTTCTTTGCAGATGTTGATGAATGTGAACGCCATCCATGTGGAAATGGAACTTGTAAAAACACGGTTGGATCATATAACTGTCTGTGTTACCCAGGATTTGATTTAACTCATAATAATGATTGTATGGGTAGGTGATGTAATCCAAACTCTATTTTCATTGCTGCTAGATCGGTATGCCAAGAAGGATGGTATAGAGTTAAAACTCAAACAGAAGGCAGGGTGCTGAGCAACTTAATTGAATGCAGTAACTGACGCTGTTACCAGCGCTAGATGTTAATTGTTACTATATTTTTTTTAACTAATTAAAAATATTTTTTACTGGCCAGCTTGCGATAATGTAAACTGTAAATCTCTGGACCACTGGGGCAACCTTAGAGTTCATTTTAATACAGCCCTCATTTCCATTAGGTTTTTTGGGTAATTAAAGAACAACCCCTTGACTACTGGCCCAGCCCATAGGCACCGCTCGCAATAATTGTATATTACAGCACGCCACCAGTGTTGCCTTCTGAATTTAAAATAATTTCTTTATTTCACCATATTGCTTGACACATGCACAAAGTGTGATTGAGGAAGCAGACCAGCACTAAGAAAACTAATACAACTGATCTACCAAATCTGCTTTCCTAAGATGAACTCTGCTTATGCAGAGTTTATACAGGCATTGCTGTTTCCTGTTCCCTAAATCACGGACTACCAGAATATTTGGTGGTTTTGAACAATTTAAATTTCTGCATACTTGTGATAAAGCAACTAAAATATTCCTGAGCTGAAGAACAGGCTTGTAAGTCTCTGGAGATCCTCTTACTTGTGCGGAGCGTAAGGCAAAAGAGAGGAAGGCTTTACATTCCTTCCTGCTCTAGAAGGAAGACAGAAGGAAGTCTACTGGTTCCTTTCTGGTTCAGGAGAGCATTAAAACATCTTAAGTAAGTATTTTTAATCTTCCCCTTGTCCAGAAAAGACAAAATCAAAGATTTGTCCAAGTAGGAAAAGTCTCCTGCCAAAGAATGCCACTATTTGCCAAAGAAGTTCTTTCCCATGGCAGTATGGCTGCCACTCTACTGCCAGAAGCGTTTGGCGCCTCTGCTCCAGGCTGTACCTTCAAGGATGCCAAGGGGCCCAGGTCTCTGACTCATAGACTTGGCTTTCTGTTAGCACTCCTCCCGACAGCTTGAAGCACCTTGGGGCTTTCTTCCAAACTGCCCCGTCATTCAAAGGCAATACAGCCCATCCTAATGTAGTATGTTGGAGGTGTTTCTGCTTGTGGAACACTGGAGAACTGTACTGCAGAATCAACTAGTAATGCAGGCACGACTGTACTGGCTGAAGCAGAAGGTACATCTTCAGAAGCGTAAAGTAGCCTGAAAAGACCTTTTCAGTAAACTGATGTTAGTCTTCATTATTCAAATTCAAGTACTGTAAAACAGCGCAGGGTAACTTGTTCTTACACCATGATGTTTATCCGATCTCCTCATTTATTCTGAAACTTCCTTGTCTGTATTTTTCTTCATGCAGTGCTCCTTTAAGTCTGCATTATTAAAGTAACTCTACAAACTAACAAGCATTTTTAAACCTCATTTTCAGAACTGTTATGAATTAGAAAATCGTCCTGCAGAAAGGAAATTATATACCCCAAAATTTGAAAATGACAAGGCAGGTTTTAGGAGGAAACTCAAGCAAATGTAAATGCAGATGAAATCCAGAACACTCCATGTAACATTTTCTTTTCTGTGTCTGGAGTTAGTATCATAGAGTTGCTTGGCAGTAAGCGCATGTCTCCAGATGCAGTAGCTGAGGTAATGCTTCAAGTTTGAAAATTATAATACCCTATAAAAAAAGAGTGTTGTTTAAATAGAACATATACCTTAATACACTCGAGTGGGAGTCACTTTCCACTACTTGTCAGATGTTCCCTACTGCTGCAAGATTTGCCTTTTCCACAGAAATATATATTGCAACTTGAGTGTGTTTATATCCTACTGTATATACTATGCTGAGACTCAGCTCTCACTTCTGGGGTTTTATTTTGTTTTTTTAACAGATATTGATGAATGCAGTTCCTTCTTTGGTCAGGTGTGCAGAAATGGAAGGTGTTTCAATGAAATTGGTTCCTTCAAATGTTTATGTAATGAAGGATATGAACTTACTCTAGACAGCAAGAATTGCATTGGTATGTATGATATCACATAGGGCTGTCAAAGTACTGATGAGCTGAAATAATCAAATTATTAGCTCCCACTTAAAGGGAAGCACTACAGACTGCATATCTAACTATTTAAAAAAAATAAAAGTAGGTGACTTTAATCAAAATATGGTAGAAGTAACTGGGGTTTGGAATAGTTGATGGTCTTCAAGAATTTAAATCTTAGAAAAAGAAACTTAGAACAGAACCCTACAGTCCTTTTAATGAATAAACTGGTTTTGTTACCATAATAGTTACATGATTCTAAACCTTTCTTGATTCCATCTGCTCCCCAAAGACACTAACGAGTGTGTGGCACTACCCGGTTCATGCTCTCCTGGTACCTGTCAAAATTTGGAAGGATCGTTCAGATGCATCTGTCCACCAGGATATGAAGTAAAAAGTGAAAGTTGTATTGGTAAGCCAAGTTGTAACTGTTACTTCTGAACAAATTAAAAATTAGGAAACATATCTTGTTCTAATTTGGTGGAAAGTAGTTGTACACTCTAATGTCTGTGAACATTGCCTGACATGAAAACATAGAGACAGGGAGTAGGAAAAGTGAGTAGGAAAAGTCTTCACGAGAAGGTTTTAACAATGGAAGGCAAGATATTTTGTAGCATATTTTATGTATTAACTTCCTTCATTAATGCAAACAAAAATACTTTTTGAAAAAATGGTAGTTTATCTTTCATTCAGTTTTCTTTTCCTTTTTGAAATTCATAATTCATTCATAAACAAATCGACTTCTGTACTGGTTTTATATAAAGTTTACAGAAAAGTAACTGCTGGCAGTCCATGCGTGAACTAAGCTTCTGGTTTCAGAGGGCTATGAAGTTTGAAAATCTTGATAAAATTATGGAGCTCAAGGGAACAAATACTTAAATTGGTTTCTTCTAATAACTGTTTTCTGATTTCTTGTCTTGTGTCATGTCTCTGAAGTGCTGAGATTCACAGGAGGAGGAAGAGGAAGATGAAAGTGGACCTTTCTTCAGTTTGCATGTTCTTGTTTGATCACATAAGTCTCATTTAAATGCTTGAATATCATTCAGGAGCTGAGTGGCACACAATAAATTAAGATTTGGTGTGGCAGAGAATGAGAAATAAATCCAAGTTACAATTCCCTTTTCCAGCAGAGCAAAGCACAGGACTACTGGGAATTTACTGGGTGTATAAAGCAATTTTATGTGGCACCTGATAAGGAGGGTGCAAACAACTAGTCTTGGGTAGGTAACCTAGAAGGCTTAGGCTTCTGAATGGTCAGAGGACAGAGCATCACCCATCTTTCCACTGTGACTATATTAAGAAATCTATTTTTACTCTTGAATGACTGAAGTTTAGCTGGTGTGAGACTGCAGACACACATTCGTCCACAGAACTCATAGCAGCTTGTCCCTGTGTGGACTGAAGGGAAAACTGTGAGGGCACACAGATTTGGCCTACATCCACCTAATCTGTAGAGGTACAGGAACTGGATCACAGGAACCATTTTTATCTTTAGCAATAGAATGTATTTTCTAAGACCTAGAGTTTTCTCGTAATTTTCTATCATGCCACCATATTAGTTTGGCTGCCAACTTCATGGCTGCTTCTGCCAGGTGCTGTTTCTGTATTAGCAATTATACTTGAGACGAATGCAAATCACCTTCAGCTGTAGAATCATGAATTTAAAATGAAAGCTTTTGGTTNTTTATGGCCACTTTAGTATCCTGACAGAATCTCTTAAGAGGTTTTGACAGCATCCATGACTGCCAAACAAATTTTCGCCAAAATTGAGTAAGAGAGACTTAATTGCATTCTTGTTTCTCCATTCTGCCACATCCAGGAAATTTGCAGCTAATGTTCCTGGAAAATGCCTGGGTAATCATACGTGATTGTATTAATACTTCGATTAATATCATGATAGCTCTTGTAAGATACGTTCCCCATCATTTTCTATTGATCTTATATGCGAAAAGCTTGGTAAGAATTCATTACTTCTGTTTGTAATGTGAAGGTTGGAAGTGGCTAGATTACATTATGAGCTCAGGGTGATTATATGCAGGAGAAACCAAAACAGATGGGAGCCAGAGAAAAAATCTTAGTTTCCACTTACTTGTTTTATGTCTTTCCTTTCATTTTATGGGAATGAAGGGGAGAGGACTCATTTACTACCAGTCTGGCTGGTCACCTCTTCATCATGGGCACAAAAAGAGTTTCTTCTGCTCATCCCAAGCCATTCATTACAGGAATAATCAGTTTTCTTCAAAAGAGCAAGCTTCCTACCCCTTTAATGCAACTGAATTGCTGAGCTTTGTATATTTGCAAGTTGCCACACTGAGAAATTATGTACCTTTTATTTGTGGAAATAAGCTGATTTAAAATGCGTCATGTTCCCAACAGCCTGTCTGTGCTCTGCTACTGCAGAGTTTGATCAAAGGCCAGATTAAGCTATACTGGTTTGTTCATGTGCTACATCTAACAGTAAGTTCTGAAGATAGGACTCAATGAAATATTTTTCAGAAGTAATGTCACCTGTCGTCTTCTATCATTCCACTTACATTTTCCTAGTAATAAAGACTGTATTTCCACTCTTTCCTTATCTGTTAAATACAGGTCAGTTATCTAAGACTTATTATAATAGAGAGTCCAACAAATACTGGAAAACTGGGGCTACATGTTTGTGGCTCAACGACCTTGAAGCTTATTTTCATAAAGAATATCTATTTCTGCCTGCCATTTGATTAAGATCAGTATGAATATTATTGTGGAGTGCTTATCAGCTGTAGGTCTCTGTGATATTTCTTTGAATATGCCTTACTGAAAGACGCAGGAGGGGTTGTACTGCAGGTATAGCTTTGAATATTGCTAAAATACATTTCAGGATTTATTAAATTATAATTAACTTTACAAATTACTATGGCAAGAAGGTTTTTATGTTCTGTCAGTATTTGCAGAACAGAAGAAATTAAATGGGGCTGTTCAGCCTGGAGAAGGCTCTGGGGAGACCTTCTAGCAGCCTTCCAGTATCTGAAGGGAGCCTACAGGAGAGCAGGAGAGGGACTCTTTGTTAGGAAGTGTAGTGACAGGAAAAGGGGTAATGGTTTTAACCTGGAAGAGGGGAGATTTAGATTGGATATTAGGAAAAAAAAATCTTCCTGTGACGGTGGTGAGTCAAGGGAACAGGTTGCCCAGTGGATGCTCCATTACTGGAAGTGTTCAAGGCCAGGCTGGATGGGGCTTTGAGCAACCTAGTCTAGTGGGAAGTGTCCCTGCCCATGGCAGAGGGGTTGGAACTCCATGATCTTTGCGGTCCCTTCCAACTCTTAACTGTTCTATGATTCTAACTAGCTAAAGTTTCAGTTCAAGAATCAGTCAATCGGCATGAAAAAGGGTCAGCTTTAATTACAAAGAATCCAGAACATACAGATTTTTAAAAATTCATCTTTGGATGTTTTATGTCTACAGAAAAATATTTTTCTTATTAGAAAGATATATCTTTTCCTCTCTTTCAGTCTGGAAGCATTTATTTAACTATTATTTTTTAGATTTACTTACTAATAATAAATACTAATAATAAATACGGAAAAGAACAAAGAACAGTATTTGGAGAGAAATGCTGTAATTTGAAAGTGTTAGTGGAACCTTTGGGCTCCTTGCTCTCTTAGGCACTTTATCGGAGGAGCATGTCCTGCTGAAGTTAAATAGATAAATGAACAAAGTTTCTTAACCAAGGAGTTCATGGCTAATGGGGTTACAGCGAACCTTTTCTCCTTTAATTTCTAGATATTAATGAGTGTAATGAGGATCCCAACATCTGTCTTTTTGGCTCTTGCACAAACACTCCAGGAGGTTTCCAATGCATCTGTCCTACAGGTTTTGTGCTGTCTGATAATGGACGGAGATGTTTTGGTAAGTTAATGATTAAGGAACGTAATAACTTATTCTAACAGATAATTGATACTCTGTAGAATGAATAAAATGAGACCTCCACAGGTCCCTTCCAAAGTATACCCTTATGGGGTTGGAAACTGCTTTCAAAATAATATAAAAAATACAGGGCTAACATTATTCCTTTCATAACTAGACAATCATCATCTAACTAGTCAGGAGGTACTAGCTCCACCTAATTGCATTGTCTCTTTTAGATACTCGCCAGAGCTTCTGTTTCACCAACTTTGAGAATGGGAAATGCTCAGTGCCAAAGGCTTTCAACACCACAAAGGCCAAGTGTTGCTGCAGCAAAATGCCAGGAGAAGGATGGGGTGATCCTTGTGAGCTCTGTCCAAAGGAAGAAGAAGGTACACATCAAGGTTTAACAAACCCTTTTTAGGTGGCAGAAAAAGAAGAGCACATTTGTGTTGTACCTTCTTGAGGTGCAAAAGGAGAGGCCTTTTTGGCATTCTCTCGCAATGTCCTTTTCTAGAATGACTTTCAGGTCAACAAAAGGAAAACATTAAATAGAAGAAAACCACAGAAAAGGAGAAATTCCAAGTTGTTGGTGTTACTCTGTAGAGAAATTAACTAGGACCCTCCATCTGTAGATCTAGCCTGCTTTGGGCAAAAGAGAAGAGCAAAATGGGACATTACCAAGAGGTAATCAACAGCTTTCCGTTCTTGGTTTTCTCCAAGTATGGAAAGGGGAAGGCACCAAGCACATGCGCACAGAAGCTCAATGGGTTCTAGTGCTGCTTCCCTGACCTACAGACAGTGTTACTTTTGCATCTGGCAAGACAGCATAATGACCGCAGTTGACAGTTTTGAAAAATGTGATATAGAAGACTTTTGGATGGTTTTAAACTTCTGTCGTGGTGCTCTCTCTCACTCAACCTATTTTTTAAAAAATATACCTCTACAGTTGCTTTTCAGGACCTGTGTCCATATGGCCATGGAACTATTCCTGGAATTGATGATACACGTGAAGGTAGGTAT
>VZRU01017611.1:438-11963 GCA_013398155.1 Pedionomus torquatus | reverse complement strand
GCTATTGTAGTATGTGATGACTCCCCAAAGCCCCAGGTGACCAGAGGCTGATCTTTAATAAATGTGGACCATTATGAAACAATAGTTAAAAGATTACCTTTGAAATTGCATGGCTAGAGACAAAGGTAATTGGGCACTGTGCGTTTTTTAAGACTTGGTACAGAAATGCATCAGCTAAGTGGTTGCTAATATCTTCCTGCTTTCTAGATGTCAATGAATGCCTTGAAAACCCAGGGATCTGCTCAAATGGTCACTGCATCAATACTGATGGATCGTTCCGCTGTGAGTGCCCCATGGGATACAACTTAGATTACACTGGAGTACATTGCATCGGTGTGTCCACAGTTCAATAATTATAAGAATTGCAATACTTAAATTTAAAGCACAATTCAAAATGTGTCCCAGGTCTCTTCAGTTTGCATTTATTCATTATATGCAGATACTGATGAATGTTCAATTGGCAATCCATGTGGCAATGGTACATGCACTAACGTGATCGGCAGTTTTGAATGCAACTGTCATGAAGGATTTGAGCCAGGCCCAATGATGAATTGTGAAGGTAACTTATTTTTTTCCCTTTAGTTTTTGTCCAGTCCTCAGTATTCACATTATTGTATTAACCATTATTGTATTATTATTGTATTAACATTATTGTTAATACAATTGTTATCAATAATGTTAACATTATTGTATTAACATTATTGTATTAACCAGGCCCTTGGTGCTGTAGTAATTGGGAGTTTAAAATGTTTCTCAGCTTGAAATGTGTCACTGAAAAAATGTTGTTGAATTGATTAAAGCAGTATTTTTAGTTTATCACAGGATTTTCAAACTGCACGTTGTGGAATGTTACATTGTTTGTCTGTTTGGAGGTGGAGAGCAGGCAGGGAAAGTAACTGTTGAGCCTTAAAAATATCCTCATAAACAGTATCACTAACCGTGGCAAAAATGCCTAGATTTGCAGGGCTTTTTTTCATAACTGAGGCAGAGCAGAGATGAGATGAGACCCACTCATCACAGCCAGAGTAACAAATGACTGAATGTAATAAACTGAAATCAGACCAATGGTTCATCCAGTTCCTTATGCCTTACAGTTGAAATGCCAATTCAGCATACAAATATGACTAACTTTCTGCAGTTCAGACCTCTAATACAAGATCTGAAGATATCGGGAAAAGATAATGTAAACTGGGGGGTGCCTCCCTGCTGAATGGGATTAGTGAATTAGATCCACTTACGGATCTGTTGTCCAAGAATCTGTCCAGTACAGTCTTGAATCTGCTGGTACCATCTGCTTCCACAGTCTCTTGTGGCAGCAAGATCCAGAATGTTACTACCCTTTCTACTCAGAAAAGTATGTTCTGTTCTTTTATCTGTTTTAAACTAGTGCCCTGTTAGTTTCATTAATTATGTCTTATTTTTCACAGTGTGGGATTTGTGTACAACCATTCTACCCTCATCAGATGCTGATCAGAATGCTTCTTACAAATTTTGTATTTTATGAATCAGAAGTGTGCTTTTTGAAGCAAGAACTCATTTCTTTAGAGTTGGAATAAAACAGCTGACATCTCTCATCACACAAAAATGCATTAAAATCCAATCATATAATAAAAATCTGAAAAAGGCCCATCCAAAATTTTCATTCTAAGCTCAAGTAGTTCCACATTTATTATTATTTTAACCAGAGTTTGTTTGGTTTTCTCTAGCTACTCTGAACTAAACATCCACAAGTTTCTGGTTTTGATTATTACATTTCTGATGCTTTTTAGCTGACAAGAGAAGCACAAATATAAGAAAACCTTTTTGGTACTTGTTTTAAAACTTAGCAGAGAATTATTTTTTTGTTCCTTTGTATTCAGATATAAATGAGTGTGCTCAGAATCCCCTGCTGTGTGCTTTCCGTTGTATCAACACTTATGGTTTCTATGAATGCACGTGTCCAGTCGGCTATGAACTAAGAGAAGACCAAAAGATGTGCAAAGGTAATGACTGGCATATAAACTTCTACCCGGCTTGGATCACCCTGTTCCAACGAAAGCATAATCCAAGTATTTCTAGGCATCTTCCATTCCTCATGTCACTGGAATGTAGCAAACAACCCATGATTTACTCTTTCAGAACTCATGTAAGACCAGTATCTAGTGGTTTTGTTATCAAGTGTACTCCTTGATGGGGATTGTAAAGCCCAGAAGGTCACAATAGGGAAGTTCATCTTTAACATGACAAGGTGATACAGCTCACAAAGATTAAGGCAACTGCAGTTAAGCACAGCTCTCAGATTTATCTTTGGTGCTTGCTGGGTAGGGAAGTCTGTACATTGTTTTTCTTGAGCAAGTGCTAGTTGTCTTCAGCAACTGAAGCTACTGGAAGGAAGTTCAAGCACAAAATACATACTTTTTTTCCAGATCTGGATGAGTGTGCTGAGGGTCTTCATGACTGCGAATCAAGAGGCATGATGTGCAAAAATTTGATTGGTACCTTCATGTGCATTTGTCCTCCTGGAATGACTCGGAGACCGGATGGAGAAGGCTGCACAGGTAAAGCCTAGAAAGGGAAGACAGCTACTGAAATAAAAACAAGTGAACAAATGAAAAATTCTCTGTATATGTATAAACTATAAAATAGCAATTCATAAAGGACATTTAAGACAGCTAATGTTGCTCAACATCTTAAACTTCTTTTTTGGTTTCAAGATTTAAGCCTTATCTGAAAGTAGTTCTAAATGACTAATAAGTTTTCCAGAAGAAAAACTCTGGGTTTGTTCCTTCTGTTGTATAACAAAATCAAAGTTTTTCAGACACTTGCTAGATTTAAAAATTAAGTTGCCAAATAAAAGAAACCTGATTTGATGAGTATGAATCAAAATTACCATAAAGTTATATATTCTTTAGCATTAATACTGGTGATAAGTAATGTGGCAATTCCTTAAAGAATTAAAACAGTAGGATTCTGAAACAACAAACACAAACCATAAAAAGCAAAAGATGTGGAAACTGCCATAGTTCAAAATAATCTTCCATCATGTAAGTAAGCAAACTGGTTTCCTCCATCATTTTCTCAATTTCTTGAGGGGGAAACAATAGCTACATTTTGGCAAATAATATGTTCTTTGGTACACAAAAAAATGCAAGACCATTCCAAAGTTCTCTGTAGACAGAAGTCATTGTGGACATGAGGATGCCATTGGCTCAGAGGGAAAAGAAAGTGAAACTTCCATCTCAGTTAAGGCTTTAAATGAGTATGTTTTAAAACAGTGTTCTTTCAGCAAGAGAATATCTACTCACCTCTCAGATCTTTATGATTTTTTTCAGGGGTAATAACCTTTATTAACAAGAATTTTGCCCATTTTTACCACGTAATACTGACTTCAAATCACCTAAGGTTTTTCTGAGGTTGTATATTAAGCATCTATAAAACCCTGATTGCTTACAGCATCTGTGCCATTAGCTATGGAAGAAAATACACTAAAATTGTAAACCATTTCAGGGAAATGATGTGCTGAGTGAAATATGTCTGATTGCAGAAGAGATCAGATGTATTAAGAGACTCTTAATGATTGGAAAGTGAAAATTTGTGATTCAAGTCATGCATGTATTACAATTTTATTTAAAAGTCACTTGCCAGGTAAAAGTTATGACTAGAAATTTCTCTACTGCAAGTGTTCTCTGCTTCTTGTTCTATGAACATATAAGGATTAAAGCTTTTATCCCTGGATGCAGTGCATAACAAATGGAACAAGGTAGTGTTATTAGGAAAACCTTTCCTGGCTTAATCGGTTGTTTATATTCCACTTCTTGCAAATACTTCGCAAATGCTGTGCAGAATAATCAACACATTCTATGAGTCTGATGAATTTTCTTATAGACATTTGTTTATTTATTTATATCTTTGTGAAGATGAAAATGAATGCCGCACCAAGCCAGGTATCTGTGAAAATGGTCGTTGCATGAACATTATTGGGAGCTACCGATGTGATTGTAATGAAGGATTCCTGTCAAGTCCATCAGGCACTGAATGTCTTGGTAAGTGCCTCTTTCATATACCTTTCATTTTGCACATTGAAGTATAAAGAATGCACAGTGTAAATTGGTCTTCTGAGTACATAGCAACTCTTATATATACAGAGATTAAATAGTGATGCTTCTTAATTAAACATCAGTACAATATTAAATAATAGGAAAAGTAGGAAAAGGGAGCATCTTGGGAATGTCAGCTGTGTCTAACAATCAGAGGCCTCACATAGAAGTGTCTAAATTCCAAAGAACATAACTATGGTGCTGAGCAACACTATCCAGACAAAATACAGGTGTGTTTAAAGAAGCAGTAGAATTTAACAGCAGAATAGATTGAAATGGGATGCAGAGGAAAATAGAGTGTTTCCATATTCAAAACGTGATCTTAAGTACCACATCACTTTAACTAGACATCAAAAGACATGTGACCAGCAGGTCATGGGAGGTGATTCTGCCCCTCTACTGTGCGCTTATGAGACCCCACCTGGAGTACTGTGTCCAGCTCTGGAGTCCTCAACAGAGAAAGGACATGGGCCTGTTGGAATGAGTCCAGCGGAGAGCCATGAAGATGATTAGAGGGATGGAGCACCTCTCCTATGAGGACAGACTGAGAGAGCTGAGGCTGTTAGCCTGGAGAAGGCTCTGGGGAGACCTTCTAGCAGCCTTCCAGTATCTGAAGGGAGCCTAGAGGAGAGCAGGAGAGGGACTCCTTGTCAGGAAGTGTAGTGATAGGACAAGGGGTAATGGTTTTAAACTGGAAGAGGGGAGATTTAGATTGGATATTAGGAAGAAAGTCTTTCCTGTGAGGGTGGTGAGGCAAGGGAACAGGTTACCCAGAGAAGTTGTGGATGCCCCATCCCTGGGAGTGTTCTATGAATTTTCTGTACCTTTAATTCAGATGGTGATTATGAATACAAAATACTAGGTTTTCACCAAATAATTGCAAGGTATAATGAAAACTTTTGAGACAGGGCTGCAGATTAAATGCTGATGAGGTGTGTTACACTCATCAACTTCTGTTCCTTTTCACTATGTTCAGACTTGTTGCTTGCATTATAAAATTAATTGTTCCCTTTTCAAAAGTCAAACAGAACCGCAAAATGTTTCATTACTTTATCATGACCAGTGTTCAAGTGTAGATACTACATTGCTTCACAATACTGAAACTGTATGAGTATTTGTTAGCATTCTCTCAACAAAAATACTTGTATAGTATTTTATGTGAGTAATATAAACCCAGCTCCCTGTAAATTTTCGTAAGTACTGTGCTGACTTCATGGCAAACCAGTAACATTGGAAGTGCAGGGTATTTCCTGAGGATTAAGACCACATGGGAGGAGGATGCCACAGTCTGTTAACCTCAGCCAGTCATTAATGCCAAGGAAATACCCTGCTTTGAGGTCATTATTGCTTTCTTATATTTAATACATTATTTTCTGAAAAATATGCTTTGGGTTAGTTCATTGCTGCTTTTGCCTTTAGGGTTTCCTGGGTCAGAAATTACAATGAAAAATTAGTCTGGCAGAAACAAAGTATTTCTTCAGACTTAAAGCACAAACGTTAAGTCTCAGATGACATTGTTTTAAATACGTTGTGCAAGCATTTACATTCTTTTCACATTAAAAGTTATTCCACATCTCAAACCGGGGACAAAGATTTGCATGTTCTTTGAGTCATAATGTGCATAAAGACCTGCAAAGTATCTTGGAGAACAGAGACTGTCGTTTCTTGCAAATTACTGCAGCAAATTTGTTGTCTTACACAACCTACACCTTCAGTGAGAACACCTTTATTTGATATAAACAGCTAAGTTAACAGGCTTCCAAAATAAGTTTTGCCTAAAGCCAAAGTTTGCATTTTTCTTGATTTATGTAAGAAATGTATAGATGCTACTCCTTTCACTTGTAAAAGAGGTGGTCAGCCGGGTGTTGATACATTTACACGTTCTGAGGGATCTGAAGGATTTTAATTTTTGGCTTTAAAAGAAAAAAAAAATCTTTATTTAAAAATGTAAGTGTCTGTCAAGCCATGGTTGACAATGTTTCCATTTTAATTAATGAATAAGACAGGGGACATAGCCTATTTACAAGATATCATCTCTGCAATATTTTAAAAATTTATGAAAATAAAATTAGAAAAGGACAGTTCAGGAGTAAGGCCATATCATCCTTTTATTATTATTTTTTCCCACACAAACACGGAGTGCCACTGGAGAAACACTGAGTTGCATAGACACTTTTAAGTGCTACGGATTTTGTCATCTAAACCACATCAGGATAATTATAGATGATCAGACATGCTGTTTGGGCCAGTAAAACAAACTAACGAAACAAACTTCTAACCCCACGCAAAGGAAATTGTTCAAATGCAAGCCAAACATCGGCAGCTTAAGTGGAAACTGAGTTTGGCCCACAGCCTGTTTTGCTATCTAGTCAGCTCATCAGATATGCTGCAAGGCACAACTTTCCTAGAAGTACTAAACTTTAGGGGTGTCTGGAATACACTTGGAATAGCGGCAGATTATCAGAAGACACAACAAATCTGAAAGGCTACATCAAAACAGACTTCAGAGGCTGGTTGCTAATCAACTTCTAGTGCTTTCATGTGTTGACAGAGAGCCAGAATTACAAATCAGATGCTTAATGGATCAGATGTTTGTCTCGTGCTCTTTCTTGATCTCTCTACTTCTTCCTTCCAGATAATCGCCAAGGGTTTTGCTTTGCTGAAGTTTTACAGACAATGTGTCAGATGGCTTCAAGCAGCCGTAATCTTGTCACTAAATCTGAGTGCTGCTGTGATGGAGGCCGGGGCTGGGGTAACCAGTGTGAGCTGTGTCCACTTCCCGGAACCACCCAATATAAGAAACTCTGTCCACATGGACCAGGCTATACTACAGATGGAAGAGGTATTTGCAGGGATGAAAGGAGGCAGAAAGGGGGAAAGGAATATGCTCACATATTTAAGAAAATGCAGAATTCCTTTTGAAGTTCCTTCCCAGAATTTCCTGAGAAACAACAGAGCTTGATTTTTCAAATGCTGCTGAGCGACCAGGAATTAAGAACATCTTTTAACAGTAGCTGCAACCAGAATACTCACAGCTGAGCACAATTTTCAGGATGGGGATCTAAAACATGAGGTACCAACCAGTAACTAAAAGCTAGAAATGATCCCAGTCTTTGTATGCTGAAAAGCTGCATACATGGCAAAGGCAACAACAGTTGTTCCAACATCAGTCTCACTGAATGCTTTGCAGTTACTATTTCCACACAAGAAGCAGGAGCCAACATGCATTTTTTATCATAGTGATTTTTTTTTTTAAGTCATGAAGCTGGCCATAAGAAAATTTACTTCTATTGGGTTTGTGTTTTGAACCAACAAAGCTGGAACTGGACTACCCACTGAAATAGCGGGAAGATTTAGGTACAAAAACCAATAATGAAAGTTTGAAGGATGTATGACTTTGATTCAGATCCATTTTTAAAGAGAAAGAAAGGTATTGTTCATATCAAAAGCATGATGATGGGGAACTGTGTCAAAATGGAAGAAAAAAGTGAAATTTAAAACTGAAAGATGACATATTTAATATTTTCTGTACAGATATTGATGAATGCAAGGTTATGCCAAACTTATGTAGAAATGGACAGTGTATCAACACTATGGGCTCCTTCCGATGTTTTTGCAAAGTTGGCTATACCACTGACATAAGTGGCACATCTTGTATTGGTAAGATTAAGCACCTTAATCTTCAGCTATTTTTTTAATTCATATATAATGACATATTAACCCCTGTAAACCATTGTATCAAAGCAGTTTTTTTCTCTTTTATCTCTTTTCTGCCTTTATTTTCTTAATACAGACTTGTATGTTTTTTTATTTCACTTGGGGAAATCAAGAAGCAAGCAATAACTCCTGTGCTAGAATAAGCACTGAACTGTTTCAGCTGTGTAACCATTTAGACAAAATTTAGACAAAAAAAACAGTAAATTACTTTGTGGTCTACCATTTCCCACTTTCCTGTTGGTTAACAAATGCAAGTATACCATAGTATGCCCACCCCAAAAAATACTTAATCCTTAGATGAAAATATTAATGCCACTGTCACTCTAGAATATTATTCCTTCAAGGCACTCAGTTTGATGCTGTATTGACAACTACATAGAAACTTCACAGCAACAAATCCTTAGAGAAAGAAGTATGAACTCTGAACAAATGTAAATTGGGAAGGTTTTCTACATTTTTCTCTTAAATAGGTGTTGTTTAGGAAACAACCTTCAAAGACAGAAAAATAAATCAATACAACAGATACTTAACAGTTTCTCTCTTTAGATCTTGATGAGTGCTCACAATCTCCTAAACCATGCAATTTTATCTGCAAGAACTCAGAAGGGAGCTATCAGTGCTCATGTCCTCGGGGCTACATCCTTCAAGAAGATGGAAAGACATGTAAAGGTAAAGAAAGTTACACACAGTAACTTTAAATTGTTGCACCTTGACTTAAAAGGAAAAATTTTTGAAGTGCAATACTTCTATCAAGTTAGACTAAACTACCTCTTTTTTTATTGACTTTTCTTAAGACAACAATATCTCTTACTTTCAGATCTTGATGAATGTCAAACCAAACAACACAATTGTCAGTTTCTGTGTGTCAACACCCTTGGAGGCTTCACATGCAAGTGTCCACCTGGCTTTACACAACATCACACAGCTTGTATTGGTAAGAAAAACATTAGTTTTCTTGCATAGGTTTTCCTATAAGAACAACATTCTCAATTCTTATTAATTTCTCCTGCTCTGTAGAAACGGTAATAATACAGATCAATAATGTCAGATGTCCAGAAAACTGATTTTGAAAAGCAACAATTACAGCTAAAGAAATATCAGCCTTTGCACCATTTGTATTTTCTTGCTTAGTAAACAGTTGTATTTATTTAATACATGTTATTATATTCTAAGTATAACCATATGGAGACAGAAGGGTAAAGTATTAAAATCTGATTTAAAATCTAGTTAAACAGAAACAGACTGCATTTTCCTTTTTAATAGATGCAGATGTCTTTAGATCTTACACATATGCATGAATCTTGCCAACTGAAGCTAATTCAGCTAATAAAAAAGTGCAGCATTTTTCTACTGTCAGCACTTACACTTGGGTCTTTTGCACTCATAACTAAATTACAACTTGCACTTCCAATTTATTAATTGCTCATGGCTCTGCTCGAGTTGTCAGGTCATCTGATATTTAAGTATGAAAAGCTACATTTTCAAAATTTTGTTTGCACCACTGTGGATTTCAGCCTTTTAAGAAATGTTATATGAACATGTCTAAAATCGTGCCACAAGGTGTACCAACTTTTTTCTCTTTCCTCTGCATTTTTAAGATAATAATGAATGTGGTTCTCAGCCGTCACTTTGTGGATCAAAAGGAATTTGCCAAAACACCCCTGGAAGTTTTACCTGTGAATGTCAAAGGGGATTTTCTCTGGATTCTACTGGATTAAACTGTGAAGGTAATTAGCTAAGGTCAAATTTTTTTTATGGTGCAAAACTTCTGTCCATTGAACCCTGTGAAAGACAGACGAAGCAAGCACCAACCATAGTAAAAGTAAATACCTAAAAAAAAAAAGGGAATGTATTTGAGTAAGTACTGTATTTGTATGAGAACATACTGCCTGAATAATAATAGCAACTGTTGCCAGGCTGCCATTTCAAGTTCTCATACTTTTATGCATCTAAAAGTCTAGCTGTTTCTTCTTTTTAATTTTCATTGTCATACAGTATAAACAGAGTCTCTGTACAACTTTTGTTTCAGGTAATTGTCATCCACCTGAGGATATAATACTGTATTCTAAATTCTGTAGTTTGTCTTCTACATAGTTTGTCTCTATCATAGAGATACACATTCAGAATGGTAATTCTCTACAGTTAAAATACAAATTAAATTTCTGAGCTTCTTGTCTCTCTGTTGGCCTAAAAGGGAGTCCCAATGAGGAAATTTCTGTTTGAGAGCTCCAGACTCTTCAGTGGGCCTCAGATACTAAGCAAAGAAGAAATTAAAAGGCTAGGCCATCTGTCTGGTGAGAACTAGAAATGCAGAAATATATGTGCACAAATTTATGACATCTCAGAATGTCAGCTACCAGTCAGCTACTGCATTTAAAATAGGACCAGATATGTAAAGCCTATTTCTAGAATAACAGTGCAGAATATACATAGCTGTAAGTTTTAGGAAGCATTATCTTCGTTCAGATTACTCTGTTCTCATAAAGTAGGTACATCCTTATTGTGTACTCCACTCAGCACCTGCAAAACAAAACACTACATTACACATATCAAAGCATCCACAAGGTACATACACAGTTGGCGCATCAGAACTGCTCTGAATGCCATTTCTGATAAAATGACAGCTTTCTGTTCCTGGCACAATGGTTTCCTGCACCTCATGTTTTGGGACATCAAGATTCTAGTAAATTTGTTTTAGACTGTGGACAACTAGAATGTAACTTAGAATCTGTAATATCATGCATGATTTTTTATTTCTACTAGAAGTGCATGCTGTACATTACACATTAAGATGCTTACAATCTACTTATTTCTTATAGCAGATACTATTTCAGATGACTGAGTTTTTACATTTTGTCTTTTCTTTGTGGCTTTCTCCTTTATTTAGACTTACCTCAGAGACTTTTTAGATGGCTTTGTCTTTTTAATTGCAAAGGTTGCCACTTATATCTATGATATGTGTTCTTCATATACAAACACTTCGGTATGTTTCAGGACATTGAAAGTTAAGTCTTACATAGTTGGTTTGAAAACTGAAATAAAAAAAAACATTCTGATTCTAAACATTACATCAAAGCATGGTCATGTGGGATTAACAGGAATAGTGTTTCTTCTCCAAATCTGAGTGATGGCAAAGCTCATGTGATTCAACTATATTATTGGCAGATAGAAAAAACAGTATATTAATTGACTTTCAATCTTTCCAAAAGAGCAGCCTGAATGATGCTTCCACTTGTGAGAAACGACGGCTCACTAGTAAAATGTAGAAAGGACAAAGTCTTCGAAGCAAAGGTTAAAAACAAAGTATAAAAGGATTTATTAGAAATTTTCGAAACAGCACTGTATCGGGTGCATCTCCAGGCTAGATGCACAAATTCTCTCATTATTTTGGGGATTTTTATACATTTTACCCGGCCGCTTATGTCCCTGTCTCCCCTCTCATTGGTTGAGAGGTCAGAGCTCACATCCTTCCCGACCGCTTAACTTGTTTCAGTTTGCACCTCTTTATCTCTCATGCCCAAACAACATCTGTTAATCACAGTATTCAATAGTACAAAAGGTATTGGAGATTTTATCAGGATAGGCCAGTCCTGAGAATCTGCTATTTCAGGGTAGTTCTCAGGATGTATATCCTGACCCGGAAAAGGGTACTGACCGCTTTATCAGAGGAGGCCAGTCCTGAGCATTTACTATTTCAAGGCAGTTCTCAGAATATATTTTCTGACCAGGAAA